>PVJA010010189.1:0-14550 GCA_004027025.1 Myocastor coypus
GTCACCCTCCACAGCCCCAGGGTCACCTCCACAGCCCCAGGGTCACCTCCACAGCCCCAGGGTCACCCTCCACAGCCCCAGGGTCACCCTCCACAGCCTTCTCAGCAATGTGCTCCCACAACCCCCTGATTGATCCCAAAGCCCGTCTAGTAAGTCCTCCACCTTAGCACTCAGGCACCCTAAGCAGGCCCAAGGCTCAGGGCTTGTGGGAAACAAGCTTCTGAGCACCCTTCAGCACCCCTCCCAGGCTTCCACCTCAGAGCTCTGACTCCCAGGCCTGCCCTCTCTCAGACAGCTCACATCTCCAAGCTGGGCCTCACTTCCAGCAGACTGGATTACGGGTGCAGGAAGGAATTCCTGACACAGCTAGGCAGGGAGAGGGAAAGGACACGGAAGCAACTGAGGCTGTCTCGCATCTCTCTGCACAGGGCACGGCAGAGCAGGCAGGGCCCAGCCAGGGGCATCTCAGACCAACCAACTTAGGAGCACAGCGCAGCAAGAGTGGAGACCCAAGACCCACAGACACCAAGATGTGCATGCGTGTGGGGGGGGGTGTGCGCGTGCATGTGTGCCGTGTGCGCAGCAGACCTCGCAGTCACCATCTGTGTCCTGTCACAGCTGACAGCTTGGCACAGCCTTGTAGCTAGAGCTGGTCAAAGGCTTCTCCGCCAGGGGCCAAGAGCGAGGCCAAGTAGGTAGCTAGAAACGTGCACCAACGCTCCTCAGGAACAGGCCTCTCCTCCGCTCACCTCATGCTTCACCTCTCTGCTTACTTACCTAGGCTTTGTCTCAGTGTGTGCAAGAGCCCTGCCGTGAAGGAGTTTGAAAACCACTGTAGGCACCTACATTTTCAGACTGCACAAATCAGCTGCCAGACCCATGCCCCAGTGTGCTCCTCTCGTGAGGGACAGCGCGGCCAGGGGCACTGAGAGTTGCTCGAGACTGGTCTGTCGAGAACCAACAAGCCGCGTCCCCGCACATGTTGCAGTAGCCCAGGTTATAGAGCGGTGACGACCACAGGGCAGGTGCCTCGGTGTCCCGGAGAAGCGGGTCAGGTAAGAATCAGGTGTCCTGGACCCTGTCACGCCACCCCGCCACTACCAACACCAGTCACAGCGCTGAGGTGCCCCAAGCAGGTGCGTCACCCACTCAAAGGGTGGTACGTGAGGGATTGGGCTGTGGCAGGAGTGGGACCAACCCTCACCCTGTCCTCAGCCTCCCCTCCCACACTGGGGCATGGCGCCGAGGACCAGCCCACATGCCGCTTCCTTCCCTTCTCTGCCCACCCAGCCTTGATGGCCCCAATCGCTCCAGAAGGCATTGTCTCCTCCTAGTGCCAGGCTGTGGCTGCGACCACACCCACAGGTCCCCGTGCCCAGAGCCCGCTCTCCACCTGCCAACCAGCCCATCTCAAAGCACACAAATCGAGTCATTCCTGCCTCCAACTTGGTATTGCCAACTCCCACGGGGTTTCTGCATCTGCCACAGAGCTGGACTGCGTGGACTCTCCCTCGGTGCCCGCCCCGGCCCAGCCTCCCAGCCACTCTCCTGACTGCCCCAACTCCCAGCCTGCCCTGGAAAAGCATGGTGGCAGCTGCTGGGCTCGCTGCCCTCGCCTGCGCAGTGCCTGCTCCTTTCCCTGCGAACCTCTCTTCTGCTTTGCACACATCTGGGTCCTCCGACTCCAAGCTGCGGTATGGCTCCTCGGCTGGGGGCGCTACCAAGCCCTGCCACTCTGCTGTCCACATGCTGCTGTCTGGCTGTCACTCTGTGCAGCCACAGGTCACTCTGCTTCCTGAGCATTGCTCTCTAAGCAGGCCTTGCCACTGTCCTTCCACAGCTGCCTTCAAAGCCCAGCCTACATTTCACAGCCTCAAGGAAGCCACCCTTGATCACTGCAGAGAAAGCGTTCTCTAACAGGGCTCCCTTCCCCTTGTAAGAGGTAGGCAGAGAGTGCTGCCTTCTTCACTGTGTCCCGGCAGTCTCTTCCCAGTTCCCTGCCCAGGGTGCACACACAGTGAGTGCTCTGTATACCTTTGTGGGATGGATGGACGGATGGATGGATGGATGGATGGATGGATGGATGGATGCGTGGGTGGGTGGATGGATGGATGGATGGATGGGTGGGTGGGTGGGTGGATGCATGGCTGGGTGGATGGGGAATGTGTGGGTGCCAGGGTGAGTGGGTGGGTGGGTGGGTGGGTGGGTGGATGGATGGATGGAGGGCTGGATGGACCTATCCACATGTTTCTACACTAGAAAGATTCATGAAAATATGTGCACAAAGTGTTTGGCAGTCTTGAGGTCCACTTTGGAGAAGAGCCATTTCATCGATCAAACTTCTGGATCAAGCTTACCCATCCTGGATAGAGATACGGCTGAAATCAGCTCCATTGTGAAGGGTGCCTTGGACCCGTGGGAGCTCTCATAGCCACGTCACAGAATGGCTCACGTGCAATGAGTAGAAACGTGCAGCTTCACTCGGCCAGGCCACCCTGCAGCAGCTTCACCGGGCAGAAGGCGGGCAGCAGAGGGCAGAAGCAGGGCTCCTTCCTGGTCCCTCTGTGACTATTTTAGCCACTTTATTACTGAGGCAAACTACTCCATTACACCGCTTAAGGGAGGAGAGGATTATGTGGTTCATGGTTTTCAGAGGCCTTGGTCTTCAGCAGGTCCACTGTAAGGTAGGAAGGGCACAAAGGGAACACCTGGTGGAGGAAAGGTGCCCACGGCAGCCAGGAGGCAGAGACCAGGGTGGCGGCACAGACACCAGCATCCTTGCGGCCACACCCGCGACCCCCACTTCCTACGAGATCCCAGGTCCCAACCACACAGTCATCAGTGGGTGAGCCTACAAGTCCCGCACCTCGGGACGCGATCGCGATTGCCTGGCAGAGCCACACCACTGAACATGAGCTCTTGAGGACATTCGAGGTCGACACCATAAGGGAGACACCTCAGTCCCACCGGGAGGAAGAGGGCGGGGCCTCATCACCTTCTGCCAACACGGTTTTGCTAGCAATCCAATTCCAACAGGAGTTGTGGAGAGGATAGCTATCCAAACCCCAGCGCAGGACGTCCCTGATTAACGAGAAATAAATCAAAGGGGCATGCTGATTAACCCAGGAGGAACTTCAGATTAGGCCTTCAACAGAACCACGCCTACCCCTGCCCACTATAGCTCATCTCCGGAGGAAGTCAAAAACAAAGGGTCACTTAGCTACATTGCTGGGAGAGAGGAGGCTACTTGCCACCCGGAGGAACAGGACATTTCTGCCCGAAATCTCTAGCCCAGCTTGTGTTCCTTTTAATTAATAAGCCCAGTATGAATGATGAGAGCAAAAAACAGAATTTTGAAAAGATTTAGAGCAAACAAGATTTTCACGGAGGGATCCTTGGTGCAGTTCCTAGCTGGCCTGAGCTCATCCTGGGCGCGTGGGGTCTCCAGGTCCTCCCCGCAGGTCTCAACCCTCAGCAGGCCACGAGGCTCCTGCCTGGCCAGCACAGCGCCCCCTTGTGGGCTCCCTGCTTGGACCTCTTTCTGTCCGGAATCTAGCACTTTGGATAATTGGGCTTCCAATAATTATCTGAAGTTGATGACAGATTTTTATAAGTCTGCCAAGGTCATTTAAGCCCTATAAACTCGAGTCCAATCCAAATTCTGATCAGTCCTTCATTTGTAGTTTTGATGCGCTCTGTCTATGACCAATCCGTGTTCTCCCAGCCACACCCCTCTTTGAACAAAATGTCCTTTGGGGAGTAATGAGATTTGTGAAAGTTGTCAAAAGCGAAAGGGACTCACTTGTCTCAACTCTAACAAGTATAAACACATGCACCCTGGAGGCCAGGAGGGACAGGCTCATGTGCTTGGCTGCTGGTACTCCGGTCAGCACCCCACGCCTGCAGAGGCCCCCCCGCAACCTCCACAGAAAGCAGCTCTGTGAGGACATCTGCCCGGCAACTGTTCCACTTTGAGCTGACATCATCCTGTTATTGATTCTCGTAGCCAAGGCCACTGTCTCAAAACAGCTGGCTGATGTCATCCTGCACAGCTTGCTTTAAGGCCATTCCTTTGCCTCGATTGCTGTGAATGTGCCCGTAGTCTGCCACAGCACACATGTTCCTGCCACAGGGCTGTCCCCAAATAAAATGTGGCTTTATTTCTATTGTAACTCCTCGTGTGTCTCCTGGGGGCAAATTCTGAGCCTCCAGCCACGTGGGAAGGGCTTTGTGGCAGCAGCCCATCCTCTGCGCGCCTCCCCAGTCCTCTACACCGTCCCTCCTGCTGCCAGAGAATCTTCTCCCCTCAGTTTTCTCCTGGCCGTTGCATCTTTTCTCCTCTACCAGATTGAGGTGCTTTGTACCCTGAAGATGAAGTATTCTGTCCCTCGCTGTTGAGCAGATGGCAGGGTAGCAGCGTGTGAGGACACTCACCCTGGCACAATCAGCAACCCACAAGGAGCCCTAAACACAAGTCCAGCGCAGGAAAAGGCCAAACGGAGTTTGTACCCCTCAGCCTTTGGGCCATGAAAGACGCTTGGGGCTCGTTTTCCTGCATGAATCATTTCTTCTCCAAATCCCACGGTGAAGCATTTCCCCAGCACAGAACTTGCCTGGAGCTAGCCCCGGCCTGGTGCCGGAAGGACTCAGCCACAGTCTCGGGCCTCGCTCCTGGCTGGGGCTTTCCCTGTCTGTGTTTTGTCAGATTCACAGTTGCTTGTCATGGTGAGGGCTTCGCGTGGTGGTCCTGCTGCCCCTGGTGACCGTCAGAGCCCTGAGAGGCAGGCATCAATGTTCCCAGTGTACGGGCAGGGAAACTGCAGTCAGAGAGTGTTAACTTTTCCAGAATTACATGGCCACTTAAAGGCTGAATGAGGGCCACTCAAGTGCCCTAGGTAAGGCGGTGCAGTGTCCTGTCTACCTGAGGTCCCCTCCTGGTTACTTGTATGCTAATGTCATGTAAATGTGTGAATGCTTGCTCATACTTTTTGCTCAGGGAATAACGAAAAGAAAAATGCCTAGATGTGTTTGGTATAAATGCCAACCATTTGGTACTTTTTCAGGGTTTTTCCCCAGTGGTTCCTTGAGAGAGCAGAAGTGGAGTACTCAGGCACAGAGAGCCAACCGGGTGCATCTCGTCAGCTCTGTCAGCCCTCGCAACCCACTGTGGACACACTCAGTCCCCTGAGCTCCTCGCTTTTCTACCTGTGGCACCTAACGCTGACTCCTGAAGCTTCAGGGCTGCAGCCCGGCTGTCCATCAAGGGCATAGAGCCTCTTGTCCTGCTGTGGGCCATGGGCCTCTCCTCTGAGGACTCCTGAGCAACGTCAGCAAGAAATCAGAGAATTCTTCCCTAGTGAAGACAGCTGCACCCACCCAAAGGCCTTGGGACCCTCTGAATTCTGTCCTTTGCCTCAACTCTGAGCCCTGGAGATTCAGTTTTCATTAATTGAAATGCAAAGCAATTTGCTCTTTGTGGAAGCCTGAGAGAAAGTTTTCTCTCTAGGCGATTCTCCTTAGGCACACTATACATCGTCAATCCCTTTCCTCTTTGGCCCCATAATCTCTCTGAACAGAAAATTTGGGATCATTGAGTTACAGGATGTTAGAGTACAGGTTCTCTTATGTCCAGAGTCCTCACTGACCTTAAAGGACTAGGGCCAAAATATTGGCTATCCTTGTAGCCCTTCTTTTTCTCTAAATTTCTTGTCTGTAAACTTACGTTATTAACCCTCCAGAAGAGAAGCTTAGTGATATTATTACTCTATAACATAGGTACTTGGACTTAACATCAGGCTTCCACAGAGAGAAAATTGGTCAAGCAATGGCTGTGACTCATCCAGATGGTTGACACTGACAAAAGTTCTACAAAACATTGGGCATGGTTTCAAGATTAATCCTGAGGGGATTTGACTGACCTTCTCAGATACAAAAGTTACATTTTTGTTATACAGGTCTTGCTTCAACTTGGCTCTAACCACCCAACAGAAAAGTTTAACCACGAGGCATAAGTAGTAAAGCCAGATTAGTATGCTGAGCTGTAAAACGTTCAAATCAACAGCTTCCAACATTGCCAGTTTTGCCGATAACCCACTACTATTATGGAATATTAGACTGTGTATACAACTATTTTCTGTTAGTTCAACAAAAAGAAATATTTGTGCCAATAATGTTAGAAAAGTTATTATGTCTGCATCTTGTACTCAGAACAACTACTATGAGGACAATAATATGCATTGTATTAATTATTGTGGCTGTCCTACTAACGTGTTGAGAAACTGTCTCATTATTATTTCTTATTAAAAGTAATAAAAAATGAAAAAAAGGAAAACATCCCACCAAAAAAAAAAAGCAAAGCAAAGAGAACGTCTGGCCTGCAGGAGGAAGACGCCTTTGTGCTTGGCGGCCGGGGGCGCACCTGGGGGCGGGCCTGGGGGTGGGCCTGGGTACCAGGTTACCCTCACCTTCCATCTCAGCTTTCAAGCTCACCTGTGGAGCCCACACTGCTCTCCAGTGCTGACCAGGGGCCTCTGAATGCCTCACCTGGTAGCAAACCGAGCAGCAGGGATCCATCCACATGGCCAGAGGCCACGGCCTTGCGGGCTAGGACTGACTGTGGAGCAGAGACTGAAGGTGGGATGACTGAACAGATGAAAACTTAAGCCCACCAGGCTGCGAGGCCACCCCTCTCTAGTCCACCCAAAGGGCCCTGACATTAAGAACACCACAACCTGTGTGCTCGTGTGTTGGTAGCTGTGCACTTCTTCCTCTCTTCCGAGCAGAGAAGGCAGAACAGTCAGCCCTTGGCATATCCGGATGCTCACAGGAGACCGAGAAGGCAGGCCATTCTGGAGCAGGGGCAAGCTAAAAGCTACATCATGCAAATTTCAATAGCTACTTACATGCACCTCTGTTAATAAGAAATGGCTGAGACGGGTATGCTTAACCTGAATTAAACACCACAAAATGTACGCATGTATGGAACACTACGTTGCATCCCACTAATATGTATAACTGACGTGATTTCGTTTATCAGTTAAGAATAAATTTAGGGGCTGGTGAGATAGCTCAACAGTCTCAAGCTTGCTTAGGCAAGTTTAGGCACGGCGGGGGACAGCAGTTCAATCCTCGGCACCCCATACATCATACATGCCAGCCACTCCCTCGGGGTGAGCTGAACAGACCAAAATTTAAGAAAAAAAGAATAAATTTTTAAAAATAAAATGACATGAGAAATTACCACACAGCCTTAGCCTTAGAGAATTCCAGCAGATCCAAGGGGGAAGAGCACACCTGTGGTGACCACTTTTCTAGGATGAGCTAACAGTGGAGAGAGACCCTTCCTACCAGGAAGCTGACCAGACTGGCACCACCCACCAGGGTACGAGTCTCACTCACACGCAACTCCCTGGGTGCTTCTCCAGACCAACAGTCTGTGTGTGACCTCTGCTGGGACCAGGGACCAACTTGAATCTTCCTTCTAAAGGAAAAAAAAATTTACCTGGGTCTCTACAAGTGATGAAATCTTTCCTCACAGCGTGACTTAAACATCCACGAGTATAGAGTTGGCTCTTAATCTGTGGCTCACCGGCGATGTGCATTTCCACAGGAAATACCAAAACCACGGCCTTACGCCCAGCGCAGACCAGTGGCATTTGCTAGGTGCGACTGATTGCATTATTTTACCCAGAGTTGCTTGCTCAGAGTTTAACAGTGAAAAGATGCGCTGGCGGCTGCTTGTGCCAGCATGGGCTTCCTTGCTGTGGCCATCGGTCTGTCTGCCTGGGCAACATCGTCATTGTCGTCGTTATCCTGGCTGTGTTTGACATATTCTCTGAGTTATTTTTAACTGCCAATCCATTATATTGACAAGACAATCATGTAAAAATGCATACTGAAACGCAATGATGAGAAATAGAAACACGCCGCTTGATGAAAGTTTGCGCACGGCCCGTCTCCTGGTACATCACGGCAGACTGATGCTTGCCACTGGCCGTGTGCACACAGCAGGGGTGTAGATGGGGAGCCACGGGCACTGCCTTGCGGGGAAGAGGGGCAGGAGCTCTCGGCCTTCTGCTGCCACCACCCCTGGGGCCAGGAAGGTGCTAGCTGGCCCATGCTGTCTCTGCAGACCTCTGCAAATCCTATCAGTGAAGTAAAATGCCCTTCCACTTGAGCTTGGTGTATTTACTTTGCTCTCATGGCTAAGACAGACTTCTTGATACAAGTTCTGGGGAGAAAAGTTATTTAACATGCAGTTTGTGGGGGCTTTGGTCTGTAATCAGCAGGCCCCAAGGCAGCATGGCAACAGGGGCAACAGTTCAAGGTAGCAGAATACAGCAACAGCAACAAGAGCAGAGAAGGGGAGAGAGCGCCTCACTTCCTGCCTTACATTGTAAGCAGGCCACCCACCCCAGGGTGGGCCCTGTACACCCCAGGATGTACAACTGCCGAGTCGCTCAGTGAGGCTTCTAAACTTCTCAGGTCATTCTATAAGTCAACCATGGCAATATCCTAGGGCCTGAACAGCCGACCTGGGGCAACATGGCGCACACAGTCTGCTTCACGCACACATGGTGAATGCTTAATGCTTTAGTCTTCAGTGCAGTAGGACCACCTGGATTGTCCTTGCCATGCCATATGGCTATTCATTCCCCTAAACTGTCCCCGACTCATCTCAGCATCCTCGCCAGCTTCTGAGCAGTTGGGAGGCCCTGTTTCGGAAGCATCTCTGGATTTACCACTGTAGCTGCCTCGTGGTCCTGCGTCAGTTTGCACATTTATCCCTCATGGCCATTTCCATTCTGAGGAAGAGCCAGAAGCCACACAGTGCCAGACCCAGTGAGGAAGGTGGATGAGGACGCACTGCTGTGTTCTTGTGTGACAAAAATTGCCGTTGACAGTTGATCCACAGGGGGTGATCAGCCTAGGATGGATGTTGTTGAACATGATGGCACTGTAAGGTACATTGTCATTGGTCCCTCTTGAAATCGTCACAGTGCCACCTCTCACATAGAGCACACCTGTCATTGCTGGCAGTGTGTTTTCTACTACACTTTTTAAACATTCACAGTCATTTTTGATCCCCCTTGAATACAAGGAAGTCTCTGAAATGGTCCATCGGGGTGCCGTTGATGGAACCCAACCAGGGAAGGATGCTGGGAACCCAGCTCCCGGCCCTTGGTCCTGGTTGGCTAGAGACGCTTCCATTGTCTGACATTGGACGTGCCTGCTCGCCCACCTCTGGGGCTGCTGTGTCTCCAGAAGCCAGTTACCTGTCTGCCAGATCACTCCACAGACAAGATCTCCAAGGGCTGGTGACCACCCTCATGCTCAGTAAGGACGGACCCTCAAGGAAAGCTCTAGTCACACAGTGATATCCGGTTCATTTTCTGAGGAACCCAAGAGGGGCACAGGAGGCTGCGGGGGACACTCGAGTGAGCGAGCACGGCCCACTCCCAGCTCCCTGTATCCCCTTGAGGCTGCGAGGTGATTAAGCTGATAATACAAGAGAAATTTAAATTATTTATCTTACCTTGACATATCACTTATTCGACTGCACTTGAGAACATTGCCGTCTGCACCCACACTGCTCTTATGCCATGCAGATGTAAGCATCTGGATTGTGGTCAGGAGACCTAACAACTTGGACATTCGTTGTTTGATTTTTAGTTTCCCTTCTTTTACAAAGGAAACGGAGGACTTGTCAAAAAGAAGAACATCACTGTGAATATCCGATGGGGAATGTGGAATATTCAATGGCTTCAGACCTCACTGCTCGGAGCTCTCATCCTCCCCTGCCAGTGCAGAACCAAGAAAGGAAGTCACAGAGGAACGCTTGGTGCACAGATGCGGCAGGGAGACAGCAGTTGTCCCTTCCCTCCGCAGAAGGGACAGAGGGGTGCAACCCGGCGCATGGCGGGTCCCCGGCCCCGAGCCTCAGAACTCCTTGTCTGCTCTGTAATGCTCTCAACTTCACAGCCTCGGTTGTGCGCTTCCCCCAACTGCACGCCTCCTGCCTCCTGAGGTGTTTCCTTCCCTTACAGAAAGATGGCTACAGGGGAAAAAAGTAAAACTCCAACACTAGCAACCTGATGTTTTGCTGTGTCTTGTTGTGTTTTGTTTTGTCCCAGGGAGCAAACTCAAGATGTTGCACTTGCCAAGCAGGCCCCGATGCCACCGCACCGTCTCCCCAGCCCTAGCACCCTATTTTATCAAAGAAATAATCAGCGTACAATTTCTGACTTAAGACCTTTTCCCAAAGAAACCTGAGCCCATAGGGCCGGGATGGTTTTCTCAGCCTATATTTCAGGGCTCATTATCTGAGTGGTGCTATTAAGAAGCTACCCAGAGGAAGCAGCCATAATGTGCGTACGTTATGTGTGTGAACTCATACAGTGAGGCACGCAGACCCCAGAGGGCCCGCTCCTCTCTGGAAGCCGCTCCCTGCCCTCTGTCATTCGCCATCAAACTCCCATCATCCATCCTTCTAAGTCCCACTGAAGAAGGCAGGTAGGTCCCGCCAGAGGTGGGGCACCTTGCTCCCTCCCAGCTGCCCCGAGCTCCTCCGGCCACCTCACGCCACTGTCGCCAGCTCTGGCTTCAAGTTCACTCACTTGATTATCAGGCAGCAAGCAGAAGGGGAGTAGCCACAGCCGTGAGACTGCAGTTCCTGGAGGTGGAAATCGAAACACGGAGCAGCGCACACAGGTTCGTGGCCCTGTGGGTCTCAGGAGGTGTTGGCGATGACCCTGAGCCGCGGCTGCTCTGCTAAGGCCTTTGTGCCTCGTGAAGCAGGATTCGGTTGGGCTTTGTTTCCCCTGTGTTCTCTTTCATCTGTTATCCCTCGAAGTTTCATAAGAAATTCTATTTTAAGTCTTGTTCAGGAAACTAGATTCTGTTATCTAGAAATTTTTCACTTGAAATGACACCTTCTCAAAGATGTCAGACAGCAGAGGTATCACTAAAGTTTGCCCCAAGAAGTCAACCACTGGGGTTCTGCTGTCCCTGATACATTTGTAAGGAGCAGTGAGAAGCTCTTTGCGGCAGCTGGAGAGAGCCTGGCTTCCGAGGCAGTGTCTCAAGCAGGGCCTGGGAGGAGCTGCCCGTGAGGAAGGGTTGATGCGTGAGCATACAAAGCAATGGGGACTGGGGTGAGGTAGCTCCTGACCAGAAAGCGTGGAAATGTTACACACACACACACACACACACACACACACAGAGGTAAGCAAAGAACAAATGGTCTCTGTAAACTTGGTAACAAGGTAACTTTCTAGAACATTCAGCCCTGCTCTGGAAGGCTCTCCTGGAGTGCCATGCTTGGCCCTATGGGAAGGGAAGTATCTGCATACGGTAGATCATGAGGAGAGAGAGAGGATGACCCGACGGGTAGGCTCCTGAGCAGTGATTGGTCAGTGCTAAAGGTCTCGTAGGATCCGGAGCCCATAGGCTCCCTGCCCACACAGGGAGTGAGGCCACAGCACGCCAGCACACGGTGTCCTCTCCCATGTCCCACACGGGCCTCACAGCACCACCTATACCTGCCACTTACTGTCAAGGAGATGAAAGCCGTTGAAAGCCAGGGACTTAAACCATGTGTGAAGACTGTCACCTTTACCGTGTGGACTTGTGGATGTTGTGAGACCCTCCGTGTGCTGGGTAATTTCAGAGGAAAGGGCCTGGACACAAAGCTCAGCCTCATTTGTGGGGTGGGGTCAGCCGCTGAGCAAGCCGCAAGAGTCACCCAAGTCTGGGCAGACAGGAAGCACCTGAGGCTCCTGTGGAAAGACATCTGTGAATCGAGATGGCTTCTCCCAGGGAGGCCCCACCGGATGTGACCACAGTGACAAAGGGCACGGCCCACTGCAAGCTGCTTGGTGAGTACAGCGGGGCCAGGACAATGGGGAGACAAAAGAGCCTGGCAGTGTGGGCTAGGCCCTCGCAGGAGTGAGAGGCAGTGGGAAAGGTGCCCACAAACACTCTGGCCACCACAACAGCGAGGCCTGAGAGGAGGTGGACTCTGCCGCCTCTGCTGAGTCTGTTTTCCTTCTTCCTCTTGTTCCTCTCCCATTCCCACACTGCCTCTCATGCCCGGGCTCACTGGCCCTGAGACAGCAGCCTCCTCACCACCGGTCTCCACAAAGGTCATGCCAGACATGAAGGATTAACAGGCCGCCATTCTGACTTACTCAGTTCAACTTATATTGGCTATAACTCCCTAATCTGGACACTGCTATAGCTGGATACTCTCCTGACTTGGATAACAAGCAGTGCCCTCCGCCCCAGAGACCTGGCATTCCAGAGAGCCATGAAATCTATAGCACCTAAGCTGACTGGGGGTCAGTAGGAGGTCTGGGTCAACGGGTTCCTGAAAGAAGTTTACTGGGCAGGGTCTCTCTTAAGGAGCAGAGCATCTCTTGATAAGAAAAAAATATATAGGAAACCTGCATCAGTGGCTGTGAGGAAGCCTGGGGCGGGACATGCATGGCCTGCGGAAGTGACATTTCACCTTCACCAGAAGATATCTCCCTGTTCTATGTTGGGTGGTATCTATTGCTATGTCTTCGTGCTCCACCGTCTTCTGCCATGTCTAACCTGCTGCTCATCCTACCCAGTGTATTTCCCATCTTACACATTATGCTTCATCTCTGGCAGTCTGTCTTGAGCAGTTTTCACCCCCCATGCTACTATTTATCTTGCACACACAGAATACAGTTATCATGGCTACATTTTAATGTCGTCGTCTGTTTATCTTAACACCAATGTCGGTCTCGGTCAGTTCTGCTCAGTTTGCTCCTCTATTACAGATTTCACTGCTCTTCTTGGCCGCTGGGGGCGGGAGGCGGAAGTTTCTGTGATCCCGCCCGTGTCCTTGAGCTTTATGCTAGCGTCCAGGTAAGTTACTAAAAGCACACTGGTGCATATAAGTCTTGCTTTCCCAGGGGGAATCAGGAATAATTAGGCTAGGGCTGGTTTTCTGGTGCCTGGGGCCGGGCATCCGAAATGGTCTAGGAGCCACAGAGTGTCCAGGCTTCCTGGTGGGGCAGGCTCTGCCCTTGGCCGAGGTGAGCTGCAGACACTGCTACCTCTGCTTCTTTGGCTTGGTTCTTCCTTCAGACTCCAAGATTTCCTTAAATGCTGGAGACAGTCAGCTCTCCCCTGAGCACTCAAGTGACACTGGCCACATCTCCAGGGCGTCATCCCGCCTTTCTGGCACCCTGGCCTGTGAATGCTACATGCTGTGATGTCCCTGTGTCCTCCTGGTCCTGTCCTCTCTCTCTCTCTGTCTCTATCTCTGTCTCTCTCTCTCTCTCTCTCTCTCTCTCTCTCTCTCTCTCTCCTTTTTCCTGTCTTCCCAACTCAGAAGTCCAGCAGGCTCTGTACTGTAGTGGAAATTCTGTCAGAGACGAAGAGCGGGCAAGCGGAAGGCCTGCTGACACTTCTGTTTCACCAGGAAGCTGCTCCTCCTGGTTCCCGATCCATTGTCACCGAAAGGGTTGCACGTATTCTGTCTGTTTCGGCTTTATGTCAAGCAGGAGAGAAAATAAAAGCTCCATTATTTCACTTCTCCTGAATAAAGTGAGTTGCGCTGGGTAGAACAGGATTGTTTGCTAAATGGACTGGATTAATTATTAGGGCTATACACAGTAACCTGGAAACTTGGATCACGAAATTTAATATTGGGTGAAAAAGAATTAAATTTGAAAACCAATATTCTAAATCCGTTTGCATAATTTGAAAAAATAAAAATGTATTGTATATATCAGCTTCATGCATAGCAGTGCAGATGGGTGAACAAGGCTCAGGCAACGGAAGGCCGTGATTTCTGAGGGCAGTTGGAGGGCAGGATCAGGGAACAACGAAACGGGGGCTGGAGCTCTGTCTGTAATTCCCTATTCAAAATAAAAATAAGACATAAAACAAACAGGCGGAAATATCAGCACGACAGCTGGGCCAAGCTGCGAGCTCCCTGAGAGAATACCAAGCCCCGTATTTTCACACCTTTAAATTGCTTCCTAACTCAAGCCGTCCATCACTCAGTTCCTCGGTTCCTCGCAGCTTCTGCTGGGAAGGAGCAGGCTTCGCATTTGCCTTGGGGCTCACAACCTGCTCGTTATCTTTTGCTCACATTTGCATAATTAAACAACTCACACTGGGGGCCTCCCGGGGTAAAGAAGCCGCTCGGAGGAGGAATATGCCCACCAAATGACTCTGAAGAGCAAAATTATGCGGGGTGGCCATTAGGGATCGTTTCCTGTCTTAAACATAGGCAGAGTTCTAAATTTGCAACTGGAAAATGTGTTTTGATAACTCTCCATTCAGGGTGACCTGTGTGTATACGTGTGTGTGTGTGTGTGTGTGTGTGTGTGTGTGTGTGTGGTGCACGTTCATTTTTCGTGCTTAGTGACTAGAGGAATACAGAACCTCAAAGTTCAGGAGGATTTGTAGGCTCCACTGTTAGGATTATACAAAAAGGAATCGGATTTGCTTGCTATCCCTGCCTAGTATCTACTGCCCGTCGGTGAACGCCCCAGTACAAGCATCGCTGTG
>PVJA010010189.1:14650-58340 GCA_004027025.1 Myocastor coypus
GGGGGGGGGGGGGGGGGGGGGGGGGGGGGGGGGGGGGGGGGGGGGGGGGGGGGGGGGGGGGGCTTGGTGCAGGCTCGGAAGGTTATGCTGGCCTCGTGGCAAGCTAAGCCTTTCTTGGGCTACGTCTCCCTCCCCTTGCCCCCCCAACTTGCTTTAATCCTTATTTGTTAAAACTTCCAGCTCAGTCCTGACTGCTTCAGAAAACTAAGGACAAGTGCCTTATGCGTCGGTCAAGGCAGGCTCCAGAGGAAGCTGTGCTCCACCCACGTGGAGGGGACTGATGGGCTCAGGGGACTCCCTGGAGCAGAGGCAGCGGCGTGGCAGCCCCAGGAGTGCACGGAGGAAGGTCACCGCCCATCCCGGAGCAAGCAGTGGAGCTCCCCAGGAAGCCCAGGGTGGTGGCCCTTGGAAGTCGCCGGAGGAGACCGCTCTCCAGCCGCTGAGCCACGGCAGACCGCTGGGAGTGTTACCCTCTCATTACTTGCTTCAAACACGTCTTCATTTTGGCAGCCATGGGTTGGTGAAGACCTGACGTGTGGGTACATCTGAGGACAGAACGAGACGCCCATGTCAGCCAGTGAGGACAGTCTCCGCTGCTGCTGCTGCTGCGCGAGAGGACGCGCGGGCCTCGTCCTCCCTCCCACAAGGAAGCAGAGTGCGCCCGCGGTGCACACAGACTGCGCCAGGGTGCGTGTCCAGCCCCCTCCCCTCTTCTCACACTCTGGGGCCGTCTTGTCCTGATGACAACACAGGAATGCCAACGAATGACCGTGGTTTCTCATATTGCGCTGAATCTGCTTACATTTTTAGAGAAACAACATTGTCACCTTCCTATTGGTAACAAATGACAGCGCCGTGGCCCACGTGGTACATCTCCACAGGCCCAAGGAGTGGAGGTGGGAGGAGGAGGAGAGGCGGCGACATAGCCGCCATATGGACCCAGAGGGCCCTGAGTCTGACGCACAGGAAGATGAAGCACACACACAGCTCTCGGTCAAGGTCGGGGGGAGGGGGGGCTCAGAGGCCATGCTGGATGTTTCCCGTGACACGCAGCGCAGTACCAGGGATGGGCACAGCTCTGGGCAAGCTGCGTGTCCCAACAGCCCTTGGCAGGCGCTGGAAAGATTAGCAGTGGCCAACAGTGGCTGCTGTGCCCAGAGTTTACCAGGAGGGGGCACTCGGCGGCAGCCAGGCGCCCCCGGCCGGCAGTCTGGAGGCCCCGGGGCGACGGAGCCTGGCTCTTCGCGTCCTCCTGCACACCCACCCCACCCTAGCTCACCCACAGTCGACAGGGCAGAGAGCTAGAGACGGGGCTCGGGCCCAGACAGAAAGCAGGGCAGGGGGAGCGCAGGAGCGGCTCTGGGAGCGGGCTCTCTGGGCCAGGCACAGGTGCCCGCCGCGGGAGCAGCGCCTCGAAGCGCGCCCTCTGCTGCCGACATCCTGAGCCGTGCAGTGCTCAGTGTGTGCTTCCAAGAACGCACACCTGTTGCTTATCCGCATCCAAGATGCACTGGGCAAGCTGTGTGTGGATGAGGAAAGCTGGCGGCCCCAGCCAGGCACAGGCAGGGAGGAAGCAGGCCCACATGTGCGTGCACTGTAATATGGCACCAGAGCTGTCCTCTGACCCAAGCTCCGTGCCCGTGAAGGGGAATTCAGCAAAAGACTGGAAGTTCACGGCCTGACAAAGTGAAAATAAGGGAAGAGGCAGCTCAGGGGTTAGCACAGCGGTCTTGCGAATGCTTCCCAGGAGGGCTGGAGGGCAGAGGGACCCCGCAGAGGAGCGCCAGGGGAGCCGCGGTGGGGGATGGGCCGGAGGGCCTGCTCTTGAGCCCGATGATGAGCCACGGCCCTGACCGGAGTCTGAAACCAATTAGAGGCGGAACATGCTGAGCCTCCAGATTGCACCAGAGCTGGAAGTGGAGGCCTTGAGCCTTGAGGCCTGGGCCTTGTGGTATACCTCCCCACCTTGCCGAGCTGCCGGAGGAGCAAGAGCTAAGGCGGGCCAGGGGCCAGAGAGGAGCAGGGCTCCTCGCTGCCTGGGCCCAGGCAAGCTGGGGAGCGGGGAGAGGTGGCGAGTGCCAGCGCCTATTCTTGAGGGATTACGGGGAGAAGGCTGCTGACTTTGGGGCAGTAGCAGATCTGGTAGCAGGCTGGGCCTTCCTGGGCATATCAGACCCTTACACACACACACACACACACACACACACACTGGCACACAAAGCAGTGGACATAGCTCATTATCCAACAGGAGCCATGTGTTCACCCCTGTCCTCTGTCTATGACGAAATACCTGGGACAATCGGCGCGCAAAGAGAAAAGGGTTACGCTGTGGATGGGGGAGGACCCAGTCCCTGGTCCACTGTCACTGCCTTTAGAGCCATGGCCCGGTACACCATGGTGGGGAAAGTGGCACAGAAAATGCTCGTCCCAGGTCAGGAAGCAAGAGGGCCCGAGGGGGACGTGGGGTGCACCGCACCCCGCAAAGATGTGCCCTCAGCAACTGAGAGACATCCTGCTGACCCACCCCAGGAAGTGTAAACCTCCAACATCCAGGCTGTGGGGACCTTTCGAGACTGAACCACAGCCATGAGCCTCCCTTTGGGGGCACTGCGTCCCTCCGATCCCGGGCCCGGCCCCTCCCTAAATAATCGGACTCTCATGCCCTAAGAACCCCAAAGGCCTCGTGACGGTGACAGGGTCGGTGCTTCTCAACAACATCTATGGCTGAGCTGGGATGGCAGAGGCACAGCATCTGTGCCGGGGCTGGGAAGTTGCTGTCCTCAGGAGGGCCGCTCCAAATGGTCTCCACAGATTCAGGTTCTAGACTCCAAAGTGAAAAGGCCCACAAGCATTCCAGAGAGGCAGCGGTCTGGCAGGAAGCTTCCCGGCCTGCCCAGACTATGTGTGAAAACTCAAAAGATGTTTGACAGTCTTCAGTGACCACGAAGCATTATCACGTGTGCCCAGTTGACCATACAGAACCTAAGGTCAAATAGCAGCTGTGCCCAGAGGTCAAACGACCCAGGACAGTGGGCTTTACAGTACACGGAGCTGTGGGTTGAAGAACGGATGGGCAGGAAGGTGCCTGCTGCAAGTGCTTGGGCTCTTCATGACTTCAGGTGACAGTTCTGGGACAGCAACCGTGCCTCTCAGCTCCTAAGGCTTCACTCTGGCCCCAGCCCCTCCTCGAGAAGCAATGCCCTGGCCCACAGAGCTCAGGCCACCTCCTGAAGGGATCTGCTGGAGCCACGCTCAGGACTGGCTGTAGCTGTCACTCCGCAAACTGCACACACAAAATGCACATTGGCTCTAGGGCTATGCAACCAGGACAGTCACCAAGGCCACCTGTGACTGCAGAGCCCAAGAAACGGGGCTACGGCAAGTGAGAAACTGGGCTTTTATTTTAATGCATTTTTAAATTAAGTTGACGCGCTGGGGTCTAATTTTTCAACTGCTAGGTTCATGAGATTTATATACAGATGAAGGATTCCAATGGAGATGTAAGCTCTGCTTTGAGAGGCATTGTCAGTCCAGTACAAAGGATACTTGAGATGTCTAAGACAGAGTGCAAGTCCTCAGAAGGTTTCATGGACTCTGATCACATGAAGGAAGTGGGGCTTTGGATATTTGGGTTAAATAAGCTACAGCATCTGAACAGGGGCTGAGCCCTACAGACCTCACCCTGAAGGTCCCCAGGGCTGCAGCATTGGCCTGATGCCCACGTCCTTGACCTTGCTGGGGCTCGGGGCTGTAGACCTCTTTTTTCCTGCGTCTTGGGCCACGGGAGTTGGAGTAGGGACAGTTCCGGAAGGGGGTGAGGGCCCGGCAGGAGGAAGAGAGCGGGCAGGAGGGACAGCATGGGGCTACATGGTGACCCAGTGTCCCGCTCCCTCCTCCAGCCCTGTGTGTGAGTCAGTGTGTCTACATGTGTGTGCACACGTGTGTGTGTACATGCATGTGAATGCACACTCGTGAGCGTGCGTGTCTGTCAGTTCATTTAGCCTTGCTCATAGTGGATACAGTAAGCCCAGCCAAGAGCGTTCACTAATAATCTGAAACTCTGGGCCCTCAAACAGGAATTTAATTGAAGTTTCCCCAGCGCTAGCCAAATGCCGGCTGCCCCGCCACATTAGGTCATGTTTAAGAACACATTTGGCCGTGAGGGAGTGAGGCGCCCTCCGCGCTTGCGCACAGCTTGTTCTCACGCAGCTGGCGGAGGCCACCGCCGCCCCTGGCCACTTTCTCTCTTCCAGAAACAGAGATGGCGCCTGCGGTCTGTAAAGCTCACATCGGGCTGCCAGAGCCTGACGGGGCCTCACAGGAAGCCAGGCGGAATCCATCCCGAGAAGCAGTGAGGCCAGAGGGGAGAGAGCGGCTCCTCCTCCAGGAGCCTGAAGGACAGCGACGCCCATGGTGGTGCGGGGTGGTGCCGCCGTGGCAGCCGCATCCTGCTGTGGTCAGAAAGAAGGGCCCCCTCCTCCAGGAGTGAGATGGCACAAGAGGAGATCTGGCCAGCAGAAGGGACTGCCCTGAGGGTAAGTGGGGGCACCCCAGCCCCTCAGGGCAGTGGGGCAGCAAGGCAGCCAGATCGGCCCCGCCCAGGGACCCCCGAGGGCTGTGAGCTCGGGCGAGCAGGCACCTCCGGACCTCAGCGCTCTCTGCCTCTGTCCCGCAGAAGCACGCCTGCAGGCACTGGCACAGCTCTGCTGACCAGTGTCTAGGGCAGAGGCAGGACAGTGACACCCCCACCTGAGCGTGGGCTCCTCCGCCTGCACTGCAGGCCAGCAGCACCCGTGTGCAGCCAGGCCCCAGGAGCTCGCATCTCGGGGCCTGCAGAGAAGCAGCTCTCAGCCTGAGCACCACACCCACTCCACGGTGTTTTTATCATATTTCAAAACTACAAATCGAAGTGTATCTAGGACGAGAAAAAAAAAAAAATAGGGTGGGGTGTGGGCCTCAGTGGTAGAGCATTCGCCATAATGGCTGAGGCCTTGGGTTCAATGCCAAATAAACACGAGCAATCTAACCAAAACTCATCCAGAATCTCACCCTGAAGTGATGACTGTTGGTGACACTTTTATAAAACACATACATTTTCTTTGTATTTATTGTCTGTTTTCATTTAGAATTATTCTAGGCCACCAGGCATAGTTTAATATCGTCTACTGAATGGCTGTATAAACCTCATTCTCCGCTATGTACAGTCTTACCTCCATGGTTTGGATTGGAAACAGGCTCCAAATTAAGGATACATTTATCTCGGCGTAAGAAAATGCTATTGCTGAGTGCCACTCCAACCTTTATTCCTGCTCTTCCTCTCACCATTGTGCACAGATTGTGTGCAGGACAAAATGCCCGATGCCTGCAGGCTGAAAGAGGAAATGCTGGATTTGGCTGACAGTCATGGAGATTCAGTCTGTGGTCTGCAGCTCCAAGGCAGGCTCAGCATGGTGGCAGGGTCTAGCAGAGGGAGGCTGGTGATATCACGGCATCCAGGAAGCAGGGAAGGGAGGGAGAGGCAGAGACCAAAGGACCCCTCCAGATATGCCCTTGGTACCCCTGTTCAACCAAGTGCCCTCCACATCATGTGCTTGGTACCCTTGTCCAGCCCGGCCCCCTCCAGATATGCCCTTGGTACCCCCGTCCAGCCAAGCGCCCTTCACATCATGCCCTTGGTACCCCAGTCCAACCAGGCCCCTCCAGGTCATGCCCTTGGTACCCCCGTCCAGCCAGACCCCCTCCAGATCATGCCCTTGGTACCCCTGTCCAGCCAGGCCCCCTCCAGATCATGCCCTTGGTACCCCTGTCCAGCCAGGCCCCCTCCAGATCATGCCCTTGGTACCCCAGTCCAACCAGGCACCCTCCAGGTCATGCCCTTGGTACCCCAGTCCAAACAGGCCCCCTCCAGGTCATGCCCTTGGTACCCCCGTCCAGCCAGACCCCCTCCAGATCATGCCCTTGGTATCCCCGTCCAGCCAGGCCCCCTCCAACCACACACTCAGCTGTGAAATCAGCGATGGGTCAGTCCCCTGATGAGGGGTCACAGCACCCCTGTGGTCCAGTCGCCTCCCAAAGGCCTCGCCCCTGGACACAGGACACTCTGGAGGGACACTGAGGACCTAGACCATAGCAGCAGCCACATGGCTCACTGCCCATTGAACACTGCCACTGAACTGCATTTCCTTCGTGACACTACCACCCAAAGGCTGAGCAAGAATCTTCGCCTGACTAAGTCTGAGGACATCGCCATGGCACCCTGGACCTCTCCAGGCAGCCTGCTGACCTGGGCACTTCTGAGCCTTTTCCTCATTCTGTCACCTACTTCCTAGAGGACCCAGGGGAAAACCACCACTTCCTGCTTGAGGGAAGATTTTTCTTCTTTGATCTCTGCTCTTGGGGGCAGCTTTGCCCACTTGGTCTCTGTTGTTGCTTTTGCAGGCCACCGTGTGCCATCCCCACAGCTACATGCCACAACTCCCACGGTGTGCGTGAGGTCTGAAAGATAGAGAAAACTGGAGCTGAGCCTCCAAATGAAGGGTCTTTTTTTTTTTTTCAGTCCTAATTCATTTTATTTTTCTTGTGTAAAAACTCATTACGTTGTAGCTACTGCTGGAGCTTGAGTCCTCTGCACAGAGACGCTGGTGTGGGTTTTCACAAGATGCTCAGTGAATTCCTGATAGGGAGACTTGGTGAACACAGTCTCTTTCCAGAGGTCAGGGGTCAGATGGCTGTAGGTCTTGGAGGTGGCACAAAGGTGGCCTTAGCAAAGTTGCCCAAGGTAGCAGTGCGGCCCCTAGCAGAGGTGTAGCAGTCTTCAATACCAGCCATCAGCAGCAGCTTCTTGGGTACCAGGGCCAAGACAATGCCAGTGCCTCTGGGGGCAGGGGGCAGGCGCACCAACACAGAGCCACAGTGGCCAGTCACCTTGCAAGGAACAGTGGGGGGCTTGCCAATCTTGTTTCCCCAGTAGCCTCTCTTCATGGGGACAATGGAGAGCTTGGCCAGGATGATGGCCCCACAAATGGCAGTGGCTACTTCCTTGGAACACTTTACACCCAGGCCAACATGACTGTTGTAGTCCCCAATGACGACAAATGCCTTCAACCTGGTCCGCTGGCCAGCTCAAGTTTGCTCTGCATAGGCATGATCTTCAGAACCTCATCCTGGAGCGATGTGCCCAGGAAAAAGTCAATAATCTCAGGCTCTCTGATGGGTAAGGAAGAAAGATAAATTTCTTCCAGGGACCTGATCTTCCTGTCTTTAACCAGCTGGCCCAGCTTGGTGACAGGAATCCACTTTGTCCTCGGCCTTACTGCCATGAGCCCCACAGCCTTGGCTCCAGGCCCAGTGCCCACGACTTCAAAGGCCACTGCTGAAGCCTCTGAGGAAGACGCCATGGCCTTGCATGCCCCTAGCCCCCCCCCCTGCTGCACCAGCATCACCCACCATTTGCTGTTTCCCAGAAAAAAAAGCAAGAAAGGGTCTCATTGGGAAGCAGTACAGAGCTGAGGATGGCACCCTCCCGAGCCAGGGTGGCTCCTGCATGGTGCGAGAACCACAGAGAGGCGGGGTCTTCCGGGGACAGAGTGTCCACACAAGCCTCTGTGAAGGACGCTTGCGGCACTGTGGGTGCTGGGCGGCTGGTGAGAAGCAGGGGGTCCCCATGCCAAGCTCGTCTGCGAGTTAAGGCTGGCAGTTCCAACCTCAGCTGCCAGGAGGAAAAGCAGCCATGGCAAAGACGGGGCAGGCTCTGTGCCCTGGCCTAGCGGCCAGCTCCCGGAGAGACCACGCACGCCTACTTGTCTTCACCCCAACCACCGGCTGTCCCAGGCAGCGTGAAAGTGTTTTCTCTCCTCCTTCTCCAGCATGGCATGGCCATTTGCATTCCTGGATATCGTTGCTGCTGGCCCTGAGTTCTTGAGGCTGAGCCTCCTGGCCAGGAGGCAAAAAGCAAAGAGGCTCAGGACTTGAAGTGGACATGGACGACACAACAGGATGCGATCAGAGTTGCCCAGTGCAGGTCGTGGGCACCATGAGCCTCTGAGCGTGGCAGGGCCAGGTTCTCCCTGGACACAGGCACTGGGGCGCCTACATGAACAGGTGGGGCAGGGACACAGCGGAGAGCAGCTTCTGTGCACTTCTGGAAGCAGAGTGGGGCTCCTTGCGTCTTTCCTGAAGCTGAGTCCCTACCACCCGGGCCCCATCCATCCTGCAGTCCCACAGCCGCTGGGGCCAGCCCTCTGCCCAACTCTTGCCCCACTTTCCCCTTCGTCTGTGTGGCGTGAAAAGCAAGGAAGTACTCTGGAAGCTGAGGTAGAAGGATCGCTAGTTCAAGCCCAGCCTGGGTGCTAGAGTAACTAAATGAAATCCTGTCTCAAAATTTTTTAAAGATCTAGGATGTAGCTCAGCACAGAGGCCTTGGGCTCAGCTCCCAGGTTTGTAAAAAAAAAAAAAAAAAAAAAAATGAGGTGAGAAACATCCAGGGCTCTATCCGAGGGAGCAGCAGCTGAGAGCCCAACTGTGGCTCCCTACAGTAGAACTCAGGACCCCAGGTAGAGTGAGGGCAGCTCAGCCATACCAGGAAAGGCTTCTGGGTACACCGTCCAGTCAGCTCTGCTTTCCCCTGGGCCCAGGAGGTGCCACTGTCCACTGCGTGGCCTATGAAGGCCTTAGTGGGGCTCCACAGGCATTGTCACAGGGGTGCATTCGTATGCACACCCCGGGGAGGACCACCTGTGTGTCCTCTTCACCAGGGCCCGGCTCTGGGAACGAGCCTGGGGCAAGCCCAGACCCTGCGGACCAATGCACACTCTGCTGGAGAGGCCTATGCTGGGAATAAATCGACAGAGAGGGCCAGCCTCCCCGGTGGCTCTGGAGGGCAGCTGGTCCCCAAGAAGGATGCTCCACGGGGCCCTTGGTCAGCCTGGCCAGGAAGGGGAGAGGGCCTCGGGGCGACACTTGGGGCTGCACTTTGAGCTGGCCTTTATCTTGCACCCGCGCACAACACAACACCTGCAGCCACTCACATTCATATGAATCTCCCCAAGGCTGCAAGCACACCAGCTCCGGAAGGTCCGGAGGGCCAGGTCCCCTCCCGTGAGTGTGGTCCCTGCCAGGCCCTGCCATGCCAGAGGCCCCTTCTCATGTCTGGCAGCTGTGCCCAGGGCCCTGTGAGTCCTATGCTGGTCCCTGGGGTGCGGAGAGTTACCTGTCCTGGGGGCCCAGGAGAGCCCAGCATGTGCTGGCGCCAGGTGAGAAGGCAGGGCACACAGGCCAAGCCGAGCTTGTGGGCGCTGTGAACTAGGGCACACGGCTACCCAGAGCGAGGTGGCCCCTGGCACAGGGAATGGAGAGGAAGGAAGAAGACAGGGAGCACGAGGCAGGCACAGTGCCTTTGTTTGCCTGGCCAGCCTAACGAACGGTTAATGGGATGGTACTACCTGCCTAGCGCAGCCTGGCCCTGGCATTTGCTTGTGGCGAGTGCCACCATGTGGTGTTCTGTGTATCTCCAGAGAACACAGGGCCACCCTGGTCTGAGACGGCGAGGCCTCACGCACGCCCAGACCAGCCACCTGTGTGCCCGTTCCCACGCCTATCTTGGATCTGCCCCAGCGGGCTCACCCCAGCTTCTGGATTTCAGCCCAGGCATCTTCACCACCCATGCAGACTCCCCAAACCACCACTGCTGCCATGCCCCATGCCCTGTGCCCCTGCTGCTCCAGCTGCCAGGATGGCCTCAAAGCCCCTCCCTCTCCTGCACCCCTTTCTGGATGCAGGCCAGGGTTTTCTCCCTAGCAGAGCCCTTCTGGCTGTCCCCAAAGCACACCTTCCCAACAGCATGCCTCCCTGAGAAGTCAGTCACTGTGGACTGCAACCAGGCACCTAGAAGAGACGATGCCCAATCTGCCCATTAGATACTCCGGGTGCCCACACTTGGCCTGCTCAGGCAGAGGCAGCCAGAGGGACACCAGGGATGCAGCACAGAGGAGCCCCACAGGGCAGGAACACGAGGAAGGAGAGGCAGCCAGGCGTGAACTCTCGGCTCGCCTCAGCCAGTCAAGGAATCCAGGCAGCAGTTATTTCCCCCACGCGCCAGGTGAGAACATGGAGCAGGGAGACAAAGGTCCAGCTTGCCTTTGCGGGACCTCGTCTGCCTGTCAAATGAATGCCCTGGTTGTGGACGCACAGGTCCTGCTGGCTCACAGCTGCCATCAGCCACCTACTGTGCCCAGGAAGGTTCTCTGTGCCCATGTGAAGGGCATGGGAGCTGCATGAGGCATGATTGAGCTCATTTCTGGGCATGAATGAGCCAGCTTTGAAAGTTTAGCCCTGGGGTCCATGGCACTTCTTCCCTGGCACTGTCCCTGCCCACCACGACCTAGGTAACTGTCTCTACCACACCCTTCCACCATCCTCTCCCAACCTGGGGCCAGCTGCTCATGGACTGAAGCTCCTGAAACCAGGAGCCAAGTAAGCCCCCTTTGAGTCACCACAGAAAGGTCTAATGCTGAGGCGCACAGAAAGGCCCCTAAGACAGCCACCGAGACCCTTCTGCTGTACCTGCAAGCTCTGGGGTACCACCCCCCACCACTCCTGGCTGCCACAGGTGCTCACGGGGCTGTGGATGGCACCTTCTCCTCGGCCTCAGCTTGAGATACATCTGGGAGAGGTTCAGGACTAACACTAGGGCTGGTGCGTAGGGCTGCTCTAACCTACCCATCTCCCGCATACAGCGCATGTCCTGTCCCTGCAGGCTTCATGCCTGCTGACAGGGCCATGCCTGGAACCTGCCCCATCATACTCTGCCTGTGGCCCTGCTGTGGGCCTCAGACAGAGGCTGCCTGGAGGCCCAGACACAGCTTCGTGTTTTGCCTGGGCTCGGCAGCTGTGGCTGACCAATTCTCACCCCATGTGCTGAGCTGTGTGGACTTAGGGTCTGTGACTGTGGTGCTGGTGTGGGCGGAGCCCCAGGGACTGGGGTCACAGAGTCACGTGCTGCTTTCCTTTCTGGGGGCCCCATGGAGACATCATCTTCTGGTCATCCAAGAGATGGAGAATTCAGTTCTAGAGGTTGTAGGCCAGGGCTTAGGTTGGCCGGCTGCCGCCATGAGACAGCTGTGCCTATTTTCCAGAGCTGAGCCACAGCAAGCCCAGCCCGGTGGCATCAAATCATGCTTTTCTACAGGTGCTGGGACACTGAGCATGTCGCCTCCCATGGAGAACCTGTCGTCACCAGGGTTTCATGGAGAGCAGTTTTCCATCCTGCTCATCTGGGTCTCTCCTCCATTGTCCCCAGCTCACCTACACTGCAACGTACTTCCAGTCAGCTCTTGCACTCGAGATGGCCCCTCTTCCTCCACGGGAATGCTGGGATGTATGGGAAGGAGGCTGCTGGAAGGGGTGCGTGCCCAATGGTCGGTCCTGCTGGGCCCCGGGCCCTGCTCGCGGTGGACCAGAGCCAGGAGGGTGATGGGAGTCGGGTGGGTCTGGAGAGCCAGCCAGGTCAGGCATCTGGGGAGGCGGATGGTGGGGAGAGGCGCCCACAGCTGGGAGTGCGAGGAAGGCGCCAGCACGCAGGAGGATTGGTAGGAGAGAACTAGACTGCTGCTCAGTGCCCCATGGGGCCGGGAGGTGGGGACAGCCATAGCTGTCGCCTTCACTCTGAAACACGTCTGGCCCCTCTCACTCCCAGGTGACCCTGGTACTCAGAGAGGAAGGCTCACATTCCTGGGACAAAGCTTTCACTGCCACCCAGATATGGGGCAGAAATCCAACAGAGACACCTCGCTGCAGAGCTCCTGACCCAAACCCGTGGCCGCAGCGCTTCACGGTCCCTGCAGCACTGGCACCCTCTTGCCTCCGTCTGGCCAGCTGGCTGCATGGGCAGGAGAGGGCCGAGGCCTTGCTGCCATGTCCCAGTGCCTGGCCTCGCAGGGATCCCCAGGAGTACAGCCTGTGGGGTGAACGACTGGGCAGCCGTGGGCCTCTCTTTGGCCTCTGCGCAGAGGACCTTACAGGTGGGTGTGGTTGCTCCCCAAGGCTTGGTCCCCGGTATCACCTGCTGTGCAGTGAGGAACCTTTCAGAGCTTGGGCCTAGCAGAGGCAGCGCCCTAGGAAGGGTCTGGGGCCACGCTTCAAGGCCGGGTGGGTCACCAGGGGCCACACCCCTTATCACGCTAGCAGGCCATTACACAGCCAGCTCTGCTTCCTCCCTGCCGTCACCGCCTCTCCCTGCACCGCTCTTGCCCACATTCTGCCGTGTGAGTTCTGCTCAGCGGCAGCACGAGACCCTGGCTTGGTGGGCCCACATGAGCTGGGACTCAACAAGGTCAAAAACTGTGAGCCAAAATAAGCCGCTCCTCTTTATAAAGTTTCAAGACTCACGCATTGTCTTCCCAATACAAAGAAGACTAAGGCAGCTGGGAGGTGACCTCCCCGCTTCCTGCCCAAGGCTCATCTTAGAAGCTGAGCAGGGCTACCCCAGGCTAGGTGGGGGCTGGCTCCTGGTCACCTGACTCCCATGCGCTCTTGCCACACCACCGTGGCTCAGCCACCGAAAGGAGAATGAAGGAGGCGCTATTCGATCAAATCGAGGGTGGGGTTCTTACCTGGGAAATCCTGGCGTGAAGCGTCGGGAAAGGTTTTAAGTGCTGGCCTTGCGCTGGGAAGCCTGCCTGCCTCTGGACGTGTCTGCAGACCGGGAGCCTTCCTCCGGCTCACCCGCACCCCACTCACCTCCGCCCATCCTGCCAACCTCCTCCTGAGAGCAGCCAGCTGCCATCTGCCCACTTGGAGCAGTGCAATCTCAGGCCCAAGGCTCCAGGCACTGGAGCACCAAGGCGAAGAAGACATGATAAATAACGCTTAAAGCTCTGCAAAGTTTGAATTTCATGTCTCAAATCTGCCTCTGGAGATTCTGCTAAATGTCTTTTATTCCTGTTCATAAATTCTTATGATAACAACTTTATTTGGGAATTAATCCAGACTCCTATTATTCACTGAGCTGCACTTTCTCCACATGCACGCCCCTCCCTCCTTGCACATTACGAGGCCTTGGAGGCTGGGTTGTCTCCCGTGTGACTGCAAGCTGACAGGGAGGCCCTGCTAGCTCTTGTGCTTCACAATCACAACCTAAAAGCGCTAATGTAGCTGATAGGGTTTCAAAATTAGAGCCAGGGTGAGAATTGGCTCAAGGAGCATCTGACTCAGAATGTTACGGGGTGCCTGTGGCGTGCTTCCACCCAGCCCGCTGCTGCTGGCCCTTTGCCCACACAAATAAAGCTGGCCCCCTTCTTGAATCAGCATTGGAGAGCGGGTGAGTGCTTAGACTCTGGTTCAAATCCTGACTTCATCTCTCATGAGCTATGTCAGCATGAATAGGTTACATAACCCCTCTGGGTCTTGGTTTCCTCCTTTGTAAAATGGAGATACCAACCTCTACTCGACGGGGCCACTGGAGCTGAGGCTGGTGTTTGGCAAGCCTGTGGCACTTACTGGGAATTGTTGTGTGTCAGACATTGTACTAAGCACAACATAGGTAGTAATTGGTTGACTCCACTCAGAACTTAGGGTTCAACGTTGTCAGCCCCCTCGGCCACTGATGACTTTGACACCTAGTACACTTTCCCTCCTACTGTTAACACAGTCCAGACCTCAGCTGGCAAACCACCTTCATTCTGCCTACATACCCAATGGCTTTTGAGAGGGTTGGTCACATGACCAGCCTTTGAACCAATCAGAGTCTCTCCCTGGCATCACCATGTGATTGGCCTTCTGTGAGCATGTGACCCCTCAGAGCAGGGATTTCTGGGAAATAGACGTAGTCTTTCTTTGGGGGAGGCCTTATGATAATGGAGGCTGGCATGGCTGCCCCAGGCAGAAGGCATGCTCTGGTCCCAAAGGAAACAGTGCAAGAGCGGACAAAGAGAATCAGGCCCAGTGACCCCATGAGTCCCCACCAGGCCAGCCCCCTGAGAGAGCATCTGACTGCGGACCTCTCAATCTCATCGCTCGTTCTTTTTGAGCAAAGGCAAATGAGATGGGACTCCTGGTATATGTAACAGATCAAGTCCTCACACCAAAAACTAAGTGCAGGGATGAAATATATCTGGGAAAGCACCCCCTTCCCTTTCTTTCCTGAGCCCCTCTTTGGGCCCCTGATAAGGAGCTTCTCATGGGAACACTGGGGAGAAAGCTCCAGCTCATGCCCATCCACCCCTTGGCCTCACCATGGGGCTGCTCCCACTGGACAGACCTGACCTGCAGCAGGCAGAGCTCATGCTGGACCCCGCCTTTCTCAGCTCCCTCCTGCTCTGCAGAGCAGCCTGAGCCCAGCAGGGCTGAGATGGGCATAGGGCACTGCCCACTGGCTTTAGAGTTTCTATTTTTAATCAGGTAGAATTCTGGAACAAGCAGTGATGGTTATACAACTTAGTGTGTGTACATAATGCCTCTGAATTGTACAATTTAAGATGGCAAGTTTATATTATACCATAAGAAAAGAAATATTTTAATTTAAATTTTTAATTATCTATTTATTTGGTATAAGATCTTACTATGTAGCTTGGACTCATAGTGATCCTCC
Organism: Myocastor coypus; assembly: GCA_004027025.1. NCBI lineage: Eukaryota > Metazoa > Chordata > Mammalia > Rodentia > Myocastoridae > Myocastor > Myocastor coypus. Next base: position 29,235 of record PVJA010010189.1, read on the forward strand.
TGTCTCAACCTCCCCAGTGCTGGGATTACAGACATACAGCACCATGCCCGCTTTCAGAGGGTGGCATGGCAGCACAGCATGTGGTACCAAGGATTGAGCCCAGGTCCTTGGTCTTGCTAGGCAGGTGCTTAGACTGCCAAGCTCTCTCTCCAGACCCAGGAAAGAAATAGTTTAAAAAGCTATTGAAAACATGGAACTCTAGCCACATAACCTGTGTGACTCTGGATGAGTCTCAGAACCTCTCTGGTCTGCCCATGGGCCCACAGCTTCTGCCAGTTCCAAAGCCCCCAGGACCATCTGCTCAGTGGTCCCACTGGCTACAGATCTGGAGTGTCACAGGCAGGCTCAGCCTGAGCAATGCACAAGAGGGGCACCCAGGACTCAGGAGAGAAGCCCCCGCGGCTCCTCCACTCACAGTGGCTGGGCCATTCCCCCCAAGGCTGGCCTTGGGGTACAGTCTCTCATCTCCCATAATGGAGGTCAGACTGATGTCCTGCAGTCCAAAGTCCACCTCTCCAGCACCGTGTTGATTCGTCCACACGGCTGGTGCCCTCTGGAGTCCTCAGGGCTGCAGGAGTCACCTCAGCAGTGTAACTCAGGTATAGCCCCAGCACTGCACCATGGTGTGCAAGGCTACTCATACCCCACTGGGAAGGTCAAAGATTAGAGGTCACCTCCCAGGGGCCGGCCAAACTCATTATGGTAGCACTGCAGGTCGCGGGCCCTGACATCTAAATGCTGCATCTAGGTGGACAACTGGTGACATCGCTTCACTCTTCTCGCTCTATGCACAGTGCCACTTTAGCCCACCCACTTTCTGGGAACAGCTCCGCTTTTCCCGGTGCCATAGCTAAGGTCAGTGCTACACGCTGTCAGAGCTCCTCCAGGCCACTGGAGCTCTGTTATCAACTGCCCTGGCATTCAGAAGCTTCACCCCAGCTTGTCTGCTCCTTTAGGAATGCAGAAATGCCCTATCACAGTCATTTAGCTGACACACAGTGGGTCCATCTGTGGAGGTCAGCAAGGTCACTGGGCACCGAGCCCTTCTGGGGACCAAAGCAACACAAGGAGCTCTAGAAGGAAGTTATTATAGTTGTAAAAATGTAAGCACAGCACTCTTCCCTTGATATGTTATAAATGGGGCAGTGCCGGTGGGCTACCTCTGGTGCTACCTCACCAGTGACTAAGCTCTCCAAAGACTTCAGATCCATGGAATGTTCCCAGCGTCTCCAGGAAGAACTGCCCAAGTGCCCGAGCGGCACACACCGAGGAGTGGGCGGGGCCCCAGGTGGACCCTCCGTGGGTCGGAGCAGCACAAGCCCCCAAGCCCCAGGCCCCAGCCGGGCAGGGCCAAGGACCACCTTCGCAGGGCACATGTGGCTGGCTAGAGGAGGAGCACCCGCTAACCAAGGCCCTGAAAAGCCTGAAGTGTGCTCAAAATGATGGCTTTAAAAACCTATATGAAAAGCCTCAGTCCTCAGAGGAACCAGAGACCCTCTCCTCAGCCCACCTCTGCCCTTGGATGGCTTCTGAGAACCAACTTCCAATCAGGAAGTCACCTGGTGGTTGGAGGTCACAGCCCTTCACCCCTGGCCAACCTAGTCAAGGACCTGTTTGCTTTCCTTAGAAGTCAGACTTGCCAAAGAGACCACGATTCCAAAGTCCCTGGCCATGACGTCATCAGACCCCTGCCTCCAGTCCATGCCTGCTCCAATTCCTTCAGATGTTACTCACAAGAAGAGGCAAAAATTTCCAGTCCTCCTAAAGACTAGCTCCCTTTCATTTCTTCTGCATTCTGCTGGGCAAAGAAGATAAAGGCCAGCCAGAGTCTCAGGATTAGCTGTATGCGAATACAGGACAAACGCATTGGTGGCACCACTGTTGTCACCTTCCTGTGCTGCTCTGGGTTGTCCCCCTTCCTTTCTAGAGTCACGCAGCGCCCCACTGAGAGAATGTGCCAAGGCTTCGTCAACCACCTTCTCGGTTGTGACATTTAGATGATTTCCTTATGTGTAACATCCTAATAAATATAAGGCTTACCTATTACTTTAGAAAAGATATCGTTGGGCCAAAGGATAAAAGTGTTCGTTACCTAGCGATGGCACTAGGAAGTGGCAGAAATGTGGTGGCCAAAATCCATAGGGATTGAGCCCCTCACAAACCCAGAGGCTGGAACCCTAAAATGGAGCGGCCAGCTGAGCCATCCTCTCCCGGAGGCTCTGGGGAGGAATCCCGGGTTGCCTCTTGTGGCTTCAGGTGCTGTTAGGACCCTGTGCGCGCCCGGCTCCTGGGTGCGTCGCACCGATCTCTGCTCTCGCTGTCACATGACCTCTCCCCAAGCCTTGCCCTTCTTCCCTTCTCCGAGGGCAGCAGCCATGCTGGACTGAGGACCCGGCCTGATCCAGCGACTTCTCCTTCACCGATTAGATCTGCAAGGACTCTAGTTCCAAATGTGGCTGCGTCCACAGGTTCCAAGTAGGCCTGAACTTGAGGGAACAACAAATGCCCCAGGTATTCTAAGGTACAGGACCACCCGGGCTGCAGAGCCACAGCCGCACCACCTGTGAGCAAGCTTTTGAGTCTCTGTGAGAGACAGTCCAGCGTCGGAGTCTTGGCTTCCAGGGGAGACACAGTTGAGCATGGCTTCCTGCGCCTCTCGGCCGGTCTGTTCTGGTCCTTGTCACTTGTCTAATGGGTTTTGGTCTGCTCACTTCCAGTCTTCATGTAGAGCTTGCATGGGCCCAGTGTCTTGCTGCGGTCCGTTCACGAAGTACAGTTTTCTGGACTGCTTGAAGGAATCTGCTCCCTCGGCTGCGTAACTTAGGAAATGATCTTGAAAATGCAGCAGCTTGGCATCAAAAGTCTCCTGGCGGCCATCCCTGCCCCACGCCTCTCCTTGCTGTTGCTCAGCAGTCCCCTTTCCTGAAAACCATTTGTTCCACCTGGCACTGCCTCCTGGCCCATTGTCCGTCCTGAAGAGCCCTGTGGGTGATCTTCAGCCAGCAAGGTCTGTGTGGCCCTAGGACTCTGCTCTCCCTGGGACGATGGCCGTTTTCTCTAGTTCTGCCTACCTGAGCCAAGAGTACCTCACACAGACACACAGCACAGGCCCGCTGGCTGTCTCGGGGCTCTCTTTCCCCTTTCAGGGTTCCTCAGGTGCTCTGCTGCTTCCCTCTGCTTCTCCAGGTATAAACAAACACGCACACGCACATGCACACGCACACGCACACGCGTGTACACACACACACACACACACGCACGCACACTTTCAGCAGTCCCTCCCATCTGCTGGCATGCGACCCTTCCTGAGGCTCAAGCCTGCTTCCGCTGCCCATGTTTTCCACAGCTTTCTGGTTCTTCCCCTCTGCCTGCTCTTCACGGGAGCTCGGGGGACCGTTAGCCACACAGCTGTGTTCACAGCCCTCTGTCCCATCCTTCCTCCATCTCAAAGAACTCTCCACAACTAATGAAGTTAGCCCTGCATCTCTGATCTAGAATCCAACTATTTTCTACCAGATTTTTTAAATGAAATCTTGTGGTGCCTAAGTTTCTCTCTTCATTTCTTTAATTTTATTTACATTTCCTTGCATGACATATGCACTTGGGAGTCACAGCGAAAAGCTCCCTGTAGAGGGATTCACACACGCTGCCTTTAGTTCTTGGATGAACTTCATTTTCACATTTATCTTTCCAGTTCAAATGAAGTTTATCACTGTGTATGAGGTGTGCTTATCTCCTCAGTGCCATGTGTATTAAAGCCTCTTGCTTCCCCAGCACCTGAAGTGCAGCCTTTTTTACATATGACGTCTCAGATGGACTGGGGTTGCTTCTGGAATTTCTGGCCTGCTGCACTGACCCATCTGCATAGCCACGTGAGGCCAGAATGTTTTTTAAAGGACCTGTGCTTTCAACACACTTCAAATAGAACACTAAAAGATGCACCTGAGGTTGAAACAGCAGTACAGTGACATCCAGGTGCCAGTCACCCAGCTGGCCCACCCTGGCCACCTGGGAAGAAACCAGGCAGCTTGGATAGAAATGTGCAGAGTAAATGCAAGACGTCGGGGGCAGGTAGACCCACGGGCTGCTCCGGTGTAAACCGACTGTCCTAGCTGCTCTCCTCTCATTGCTGAGACAAAATACATGATGCCTGAGTTCGGGAGAGAAACGTTTATTTAGCTCAGAGCCCATACCTGGCTGGCTCCACAGCAGGGTGGCACAGGGCTGAGGGGCAACAGTTGGTGGCAGCAGCAGACAGCAAAAGCAGCCAGAGAAAGGGGGGCGCCTCCTCCTTCCCTCCCTCGTGTTGTAAGCAGGCTGCCCACCCTAGGGCAGGGGCAGCACTCGCACCACCTGCCTGCCCTCCTCCCACACGGGATGCCCATGTTTACAAGGCGAGGACCCTGGTGCGCTCCACAGTCGCTTATACGTCTAAAATTCTCAGGTTGACACAATGTGCCAACCATTACACCCACCAGGAAAACATTTTGGTTGCAAACCCACTCTGCCTTCTGTGAATGCAAAGGTGACTCTGACCGGAACCTTGGACAGTCCACAAGGCAGAGCTGCCCTGGGAGCTGGAACCCTCCCCTGGCTGAGGCTTCTCAGACACCTCCAGTACTCGGCCCCGTGAATGGACGATTCCCATGGACTGGTGACTCTCGTGCCGGCCATCGGGACAACCCCACGTCCTCTGTCCAGCTACTGAGGCAGGAGCAGTGGACAAGGGCCCTGTCCCTTTTCAGTTACAGGTCCGCAGGCTGAGAGGAGCTGCTCTACACAGACCCAGACCTGACTGAGGAGAGAGGATGCTGACCTTGAGCTGACGCCGTGACAGAAGGAGGCTGTGGGACACCTGTGGGCAAGGGCAGCAGGCTCCAGGTGAAGGTGTGCAGCTTGCTTTCTTTGCAGGAAGAATTCCTGGGGATTGAACCCAGGACCTCTCCCCCGGACTACATCCCCGGACCTTTTCAACTTTTTTATTTTGAGGCAGGGCCATGGTAAATTACCAAATCCTTCAAGCTAGACTCCCAACTCGCAGTCCTCCTACCTCAGCTGCCCAGGATGCTGGGTTTATAGGAATCCTGCCACTATACAGGGACAGGGCCCCACATGGCCTCTGTCTGCTCACTCCTGCAGCGACACACCAGGAATAGCTCTGTGCCAGGGTCACCGGGGAGACCTGAGGGAGGCCAGCACCCCCTGCAAGGAGCGAGCCCTGCCAGCCCCAAGGGCCGGGAGCCTGTGGGGGACAGACCCACAGCCTCATGAGAGACTGGAGAGACAGATTCTCAGGACTCTGGAGGCAGAATGTGGGGCCACACGTCCCCTGCTGTCATCTGCTTCCTATGGGGGTCCTTTGCCACTTCATCGTCACTGCAGGTGCGCAGCTGACTCCAGGACACCCAGAGGACTCCCCAGTGGGAAGCAGGGTTACCAGGGGCCAGGCCAACCTACTTGCCCTCTGTATCCCATGCTCAGTGCAGAGCCCAGCACTAGATGCTCAGTGAGACAGCGGCTCCCACACAGAGGAGAGCTGACCCGGGGAGGTAAGGGTGGGACAGGGCTGAGGCACCGAGGGTCCCGGTGTGCACGGCCAGCTCGGGATCAGACGGCGCTGGAAGCTGTGAACTTGTCCTGAGGCCTCACAGGCCCGCGGTGAGCTGGGCAGAAAGCCCAGCGAGGCAGGCTGTGCTGTCAATCGTCAAGGTTCTGGACCTAGCAGGCGTGAACGGGCATTCGCTGGTGTTGGGGGCCCACCCCTGTCTCTGCGGAAAGCTGCCACTCACGCGGGCCTGGGGGCAGGACAGCCCCAAGTGCAAATCCCTGGCTCCAGCTGTGCGGCTCTGGGATTACCATGGAAACCTCTGGGAGCTGTGGGACTGCAGGATTGCTTGTGATGATGCCGGGGCGGAAGTTGGGTAAACGCTTCATCACCTGCAGCGTAGCCTCCTCCAGGACCCGAGACCCACTCCTCGGGGACCTGAGCCCTGGCACCCCACAGCCGAACCCGGCCCTCCTGCCTCTCCTAGGCCCATGGCTTCCCCTAGCCCAGAACGCTGGGCAGCTCGCAAGAGTCGCGCGCAGGCTGACAGCCTCCGTCTCCGGAGCCGCCTTCGCCGACCAGGGCCTGCCCGCTGCTCAGGAGCATCCCCTGCCCGGCTAGGCGCGCGTCACCACAGGCGACCCCACCCCTCCGCGCCTCCCTCGCGGAGCCCACCCAGCCCGGAGCCGACCGGCACACCAGGCCTAGACCTGGGCGGCTCAGCTGGGACTAGCTCCGCGGGGTCTTCGGGGCAACTCGCAGATGCACAGGGCCCGTGGGAAAGGACCTCGACACGTAGTAGTTCTTAGGGAGAGAAATGGACTGCTCTGGGCTGAAGAAAAGAGAAAGAAAAATTAAGCTCCCTCTCGGCCTGTCCAGGCTGCAGCCCGAGGCAGGGCAGCCGCCTGCGTGGTGCCGCGGCGCCCCCTGCGGGGGCTTCCTAACAGCACCGCGGTCTGCCGTTCTCTGGCTTGGCTGTTGGTGCCCCTCTGGGGGACAGAAGGCTGTGAAAGCCTTCCACAGGCCTATGCGGCCTGAAAGTTAAGTGTGAGACTCGCCTCCCGCTGTCATAGGTAGAAAAGCATTTCTTAACACCCAGTAGCAAGAAGGTCACGGCCCAGCCCACCTGGGTTCCATCCAGCCGTTTCCAGAGTATTGACACCCACTTGTGCAGGGGCAGGACCCAATGAAGCTAATGTGCTGGGCACTACAGCTTTCCTGGGCATAGCAGTCATTACCTGGGCTCTGCAGGCGCAGAAGCTGGACAGAGAGGGGCCCACGTCTTGCGGAGGTCAGGGGTCAGTGCAGGGTTCCAATCCCAGGTGCTCAAAGGCTCTGATATGGCCTGCATGGGGAATGTGTGACGGTTGCTGTTTAGCACCCCACAAAGTATGAACTATGTATGTCTCGGTCCCCAGAACTCCCCCACTTCCTGTCCCACTTGCTACTGAGCACCTCCGAACCCCAGCTTGATTCTAGAAAAGAGTAAGTCACCCTCCGTCGGGTTCATCATCCACATGGCACCACAAGGCGCGTGGGCAGGGCTCTGTGGTGAAAGTCATTCAGCAGGAGGCCCACAGGCGCCTGAGGTGACGCTAATGCAAGGCCACCCGACAGGGACACTCCCTGCCAAGGGTGTACATGTGGAGCTCGTTTAGGGTCAGCGCTGAGGTCACCGCGACCCAGGGGGGCACAGGCACAAAGTGAGCAGGAGCATGGGCGCCTAAGCCAGCAGCGAGGAGAGCAGGCGGGGCAGCGAGGAAAGTGTCGCGGGGCAGGGACAGCAGGGTCGGCCTCGCCCGTCACTTTGGTCCTTGTCACGCAGGCCGGTCACCTCCCTTGACTGTTCAGCTGAGGGCTTTCTCATTCTGTTCATCTTTAAAAAAAAAAAAAAAAAAAAAAAAAAACACCTTCCATTTCTTCTTTGTTTAACCTGTCATTTTGGGGTTCTTCCTTTTTCTGGTGCGGCCATTCACAACCGCAGTTTTAAACTACTTTAGAACCACTCCTATCATGGCCCCTAGCTTCTACTTTATCATGTTTGCATTAGCATTTGATTATAGACAGTCTCTGATTTCTTTTGTGACCGGTGATTATTCGTGACCACTGTTTGACCATTAGATGCTTGGTGTCATGTGCTTTCTGCGGCTTCTCCTGCGGTAAATTCCTACTTTCGTTGCACTATGGCCTGATAACACACATGGGATTATTTTGATTTTGACTTTTTTATTTTTAACTCTTTTTTAAAATACATTTAGACAGGGCCTACAGGATCTCACTACACAGCTCAGACTCAGAGAGACCCTGTTTTCCGCCTCCCCCCGCGCCCAGCCCTCGCCTTCAGTTCTGCTTCACTTCTTCCTCTCGCCCGCTTCCCCTCATCCCTACTGTCTCCATCCATCCTTCTGCTCTCCTTTCCGGTGGCCCACGCTTCCGGTGGCCCACGCTGGATGGCCAGGTGGAGAACGCACTTCCTCGGTGGCGTGTTTTGTCAGCTCTGGACCCTGACCTCCCTCCCCACCCTCCAGGGCTCTTTTCACATAAACTCAGTTGCTTTGGTGAGCACTGGGATCTCACCGCACTCAGAGCCAACCTCCCACTCCTGACCTGAAGGTCTGGCTCTGCTCTGGAGCTGGAGAGGAGGGGGCAGGCTGCACCCTTCCCCCACCAGAGATGCCCTCGTCCTCTTCTGGAAGATGAGCTCCCCTATCTCTGAATGGAGCTGCCACCCAGCTGAGCTAGGACGAGAGAGGCCAGGAGCAGACCACAGCTCAAACCCCACGGCCTCTGTCCTTACCAAGTTCCAAATGATTATTCCTAGATGTCCCTAAGGGCTTCGTGGGCTCAAGGTGGAGCTTTGGCTGTCACTGAACTGCAAGGCTATTGTCCCTGACAGGCCGTGAGGAGGTGGAGCCTGCTCAGGGAGGTGGTCGCTTCTGCAGGGAGTGGGGGGCATGGCCCACCGCTCCCTCTGCCTCTGCTTCCTCTGCACCCGGCCCTTGTGCGTGCTGCCTGCCCTGCACAGGCTGCTGCTCCTAAACCAGGAGCCACGACAGGCCTCTCCTTGTGGAATCGGTTGCTCTTCAGCACTGTCAAGCGAGAAGGCGACCAAGACACACGCGTAAGTACTTACGCATAAGCATGGTCCTGGCCAGTTCTGCTTTGGTGCCAGCTGGGTCCGCAGAGCTCACCAGGCCTCCCTCCCAGAGGAGAGCCCTGTCCTGGGGATCCCAGCACCTACAGGTGGCGAGGGGCTCACGCTGGGGGCCCGGGCGCTCCCCGCTGCCATTTGCCAGCCTCTTGCCATAACCACAGCCGGCAGTCATCAGGTCCTCCTCAGATTACTCCATCGAGTTGCCTCACATTCCCCACCTCACCGACAGACTTACACAGTGGGTTGGCCAAAGGACAGCAGCAGCGCCTTGGTAGCACAGGCAGGCCATGTACTCTCTCCCCGCCTGCCTCACGCTGCCCAGCGACCCCCGAGGAAGCTCCACCGAGTATCCCTTGGGGTTTCTTCTTTCTTTATACACACTTTTATCCCCCCACACACACTTTTTACTAGGGCATACTGGTTACACACTGATGGGTTTCATTTTGGCAGATTTTCCCATTTGCATGATGTCCTAATAACTTTTCTCAGTGTTGAGACAAAATACCCAACACCCAAAGTTAAAGGAGGAAAGGGTTATTCGGCTCGCAGGTTTTTTATGTGTGTTCTAAGGTAGCCAAGGCTGGCCTTGAGCTCCCAGCAATCCTCCTGCCTCAGCTTCCTGAGTTCTGGGATTACAGGCCTGCACTACTACACCAGCTCGGTTCAGAGTTTGTAGAATTTTCAATCCATGCTCAGCTGGCTCCAACGCAGAGTGGCACCTGCCAGGGGACACCAGTTCACAGCAGCAGAAAACAGCAAAAGCGATAATCCCAGACTGCTGGGATTAGAGCGGCACCAAAGCGGTCAGCGGGATGATTTAGTAATCCTGCACCCTGAATAATCTAAAACTCCATGACTGTATGAGGCTCTCAGGGACATCACGGCTCAGCCCAGAACACAGAACGTAATTTAGTCACCCCCTCACCACCCCTCCCCTGGCAGCACATGCTCTGAGGGAGTCGCACTGAGGGGACATAGTGGGACCACACGCACGGCCCCCACCACCCTCGGCTCATGTTCCCTCTCTCCTCCTTCGCCTAACATTCTCCACTCTTGTTTTCTGCCATGCGCTGTAAGTCTACACATTACGGAGAACACGCAGTGTGGTCAGACTTTCTGAGTCTGACTTCTTTCACTCAGCTTGATGATCTGCAGGTCACCCATTTCTCTGGATGTGACAAGATTCGGTTGTATTTTATGGCTCAACAATTCTCTGCTGTATGTGTAAATGCTACGATCTCTTTATTCATTCCTCGGCGGAAGGACACAGGCTGCTTCCACGTCCTGGCCATTGCATGTGGTGTTACAGGAACTAGGAAGTGCGGGCACCCCTGCAGATGCTGACCTTAAGTCTTCTGGGTATATAACAAGGACTGCTACGCTGGATCATATACGACAGCCCAGTGTTTAGTGAGTAACCTCCGCGCTGGTTCCCGCGGGGGCTGTAACCTCCGCGCTGGTTCCCGCAGGGGCTGTAACCTCCGCGCTGGTTCCCGAGGGGGCTGTAACCTCCGCGCTGGTTCCCGCGGGGGCTGTAACCTCTGCGCTGGTTCCCGCAGGGGCTGTAACCTCCACGCTGGTTCCCACAGGGGGCTGTAACCTCCGTGCTGGTTTCCTGAGAGGCCGTACTGATTCGCATTCCTATCAAGAGTTCCCTCAGCCCCGCGTGGGTTTCCTTCTAGACGTGGGTCCTATCCACCGCGTGGCGTCAGGCCCAGCCACAACAGCTCTGGTCCTGGACCAAGTGGCAGATCACGCCGAGTGGGTGGGAGGGAGCCCAGCCCCACCCCGCAGTCTTCACCTCCTGAGCGCTTCCTCCCTCACAAGTGGCTGCAGATCTCAGGAGCACGCAGGGCCAATTTTTGCCCAGTCCTCACCGCGAGCTGAGGTCACCCCAGCTCACGTCTCCAGCGTGCAGGGTCCAGCTGGCTGCCTGCCTTCGTTGCTCTCATCTCTGTCCCGACTTGAGCTTTCTGAGTGCCGTCTCCTCAGATCGCTGTCCTTTCCCACACCACATGCATTTTTCTCCCATTATTCCAAACTGGGGCACGAAGTGACTGCAGCACAGGACAGTAACAACTTGAAGCTGAATACCCGCCACCACAGCCCTGGATGCCCTGCTGCTCTTCGCCCCTGTGTCTGGGCCAGTGTTGCACTTTGGGTACCAACAATCCCCCACACCCCTCCTTCGAGCCCTCCTTCCCTGCGTCCCTGCCCCAGACACATGCCCCACCTCCCAGCCCCCAATTTCCTAATTACTCTCCCTATTTTTCAAAGAATCCCTGGCCTGTCTTCTGTTGCTGTGCTGTTAACAAAATACCCAGAGCTGGCTAATAGGGAATTGGAGAGGTTCACGTGGCTCCCCACTCTACCCTCTGTGGCATCCACGAGTGTGATCCCAGCCTCTGCTCAGTGGCTGGTGGGGACGTCACTGCTGCAATCCTAACACGCAGGAGGTCACAGTAAGGAAGCACCTGCTGTCCTGAGGAAGCCACCAATACCCCCAGGGGCCCCACCCTCATGAGCTCTCTTGCTCATCTCCCGGAGGCTCTGCAGCAGACATTAGAGTCCGAATCTTGGTGTTAACCTTCCAATACAGTCAGAGCTCAGCCTGATCCTGGTCCCCTCAACTCTGTTCTAACCCGAGACTGTATCGAAACCCTCACTGAGATTTTTGACTCAGAAAAATAGCTGCACACCTAGGTCTCCAATTCTCAGTTGAAAAGCCCTGAAATTCATTTTTTTTTTTTCCTTTTAAGTCATCAAATTGCTGGGTAGAATTTCTTCCACTGAAGAACCATTGACTGAAACAGGTTAATGGTTTTTATGGTACGTTCAAACGTAAAATCCTGCTCTTCAAATTTATGCCAGATTCTACGTATACTAGAATCATGTTTCCATCACGTTTATCCCTGTTGGTGAACTTTTATTCCTTTACTCATGCAAATTATCTCTAGGTATGGTTTATTCATCCCTTTCTACCTGAATGTCCCTGGAGACTCAGCTTTCCTTTACTATAACAAATACCAGCGAGAACCAATTTAGAAAGAAGGAGGCTTTACTTTGGCTCATGGTTTTGGAAATATCAGTCCGAGGTTAGTTGGCAACGCTGCTTTTGGTGGGAGCATAGGGGGTGGGGGTCGCTCACTGGCCAGAAAAGGAGAGGAGAGGGCGTGGCTCCCACAACCTCGGGGCGCGCTGTGACCAGCACCCCCTCTCCCACTTCTCGGCTGCTAAGTTTCCTCTGCCCGCACAGCACCAAGCTGCGGATAAGCTTTTATCTCATGGGTCTGTGAGAGACATGTATGATTCCAACCCCAACATGTTGGCAATTTCTTGAGGAATTTTTGTAGGCTTTTAATGTACATCCTATCCAGCGCATCCCCAAATGTAATCAATTCCAGATGGCGATACCAGCGACTATGCAGCAACAATCAGCGACCGCTATTGCCATCTTGAAATGCTTAATAATTTTATCTCGAACTTGTGTTTTCTAAGAGAGGTCCCTCGAGACAGGGGGAATGCGGGCCACACACAGGCACTCTGCCCTTCCTCTACGCTCAACTGGCTGTGCCACGGAGCTCCCCGTGGACCCAGGGGTGGGGGACCAGCAAGATCCAGAGTGAGTGGCCAGCTTTTCCTGTCCCCAGCTGAGCAAGCCTGGCGCTGGCCACCGGGAGGGGCCGCACTCGCCCCTCGAACCTGCGCTTGCTTTAAGTGCAGGGATAAAGCAGCGGAGTCTGGTAACCTCCATAGCACGCCACGGCATCTTCCTTTCCATCGTATCCACCAATCAAGTCTAAGGCACAGTTTGTTTGTGGGACCAGGGATTGAACCCAGGCCCTTACGCTTGCCAGGCAAGAGCTTATTCTACTGAGCTGTTTCCCCAGCCCCCTAAGGCACAATATGTGCACACAAAGAAATGCAAACAAACAGCTGAGCTCATTTTGTGTAGCATATCCACAGTTCTGATAAAAAGAAAACACATTCACGTGCCAGCCTTCAATAGGTATCATAGGCTTTCGGTGCCCCCGCTTGAGTTAAGTGCTTACAGATGGACATAAGATTGGCCTTGCGTAGTATAAACTGAACGGCAGAATTCTTCCATAATAACTTAAGCTTTCAGTTTTTCTTAAGAGACTACGAAGTAACTTCACTACACTGTAGAAGGGCTGGGGGAAAGCAACGGTCCCTTACTTTCGTTCTTGGGGATTGAACCCTGGGCCTTCCCACCGAACTGCACCCCAGCCTCCCTTTTACATTTAATTCGAGACTGGGTCTTGTTCACTCCCTAAACAGACCACACACCTGCTGCCTCTGCCTCCCGGTGTCGCTGGGATTACAGAAGCGAGCTGTTGTGCCTGCCCACCTCATCACCTTCCGTGGCACTTTCCACAGACTTTTCAATAAGAGTCCTGCATTTTACACGTGCTGCGGTCCTCCGGATTACGCAGCGAGAAGAACCAAAGCCTCCTTACGGGTGAGGGGCACTAGAGCACAAATATTTGAGTAAATTATACACACTATGATGTTCGTTCTGGAGCCAGCTGTCGAAGACAGGGGATTCGACCCTGCAAACGCTGAGCCCTCGGGTTTCAGGGGTTGAGTAGAACAGTAACGAAGATCTAATTTATGTTTCAAAAAAAGGTCACCTCCGCAGCCGCGGATTTCCGTCCGAGCAGGAGTGTGACAAAACCCAGATCCGGAAGAAGGCGCTAGAGACCGGAAAGAGGGCGCCCCAGTGCGCATGCGCACCAGGAGGCGCCCGGCGCCACCGTTCGGTGGCTGAGTGCGCAGGTCCGGAAGAAGGGACCTCGGAGTAGTAGCTTGTGGCGTGGCGTGGCGAGGCGTGGCGTGGTGTGGGGCCGAGCCCCGGATCGGGCGCCCACTGCAATGAAAAAAAATTTTTTTTAACTTGCCGCCTCCACGGCAGGTTTTATTATTGAAAACATTCTCATCAGGTGTACTGAGCACCCTCGTACCAACTCCCACACTGAACCAACCACCTTTCTTCCCAGTGGCCCTCACGCCGGAAGCGTACAAGTCCTCCAGCGCAGCGAGAGCGCGGGCCAGAGCGCCAACGCCCCGCATCCGCACCCCAGTGACGTATGAAGAGGCGCCAGAACTGATGGTGCGCCTGCGCAGCGACGCTCAATGATGAACTACTTCTTACGTCATCGCGGGCGCGACGCCCCGAGGGACAGTCTGGAGTCTGGCGGTCTGGAAGGCGCGGTGGTGGGACTGGCCGGGAAGATGCCAGTGGCGGTGATGGCGGAAAGTACCTTCAGTTTTAGAAAGTTGCTGGATCAATGCGAGAACCAAGAGCTCGAGGTATCCATTTGCGTCGCGCTGGGAGAAACTTCGGGGCACCCCGTACCTCTCGGCTGCACCGGTTTCTAGGGTAACGGGGCCCGCGGGCTTGGGGCACGCGGGAGCTGTAGTTGGGGAGCCCAAGCCCCTGGCCTGTTCCTGCGGGGACGGGCCCAGGCCGGGCTTCCCGAGCTCGCCTGGCCGTTTTGGTTGATTTTATCATGAGCCCGAGGACCCTGTGTACCTTCACTCTCGGTACCTACCAGTGTGCTTCCCGATTTACCAGGCTGGGCATTTACCTGGCCGGAGTCTGAGTAGAGAAGGCTGAACTGGGCTGCATTAAAGGCCTTTGCGCAGGCAGACACCCCTACCCACGTAAACGACAAGAAGGAGCCTTTTTTTTTTTTTTTTTCTCAGAAAACCCTTCTTAGTTTCGTAGTGTTGTCGTCAAGTGTGCTTGACGTTTTGTTTGTAATAAGATAGCTGAAAGGGTGTGTTGGGCGGCTGTTAAAATTTCTTAGGCACTTAAGCAATCACAGCGTTAGTACAGTTAGGGGAGACAATAGCGAGAAACGGCAGCTCGCCAACAGACCTTTCGAATCTTTTCTGAATGAACTAAAATTGCATGAGGACAGAGGCATCTTTGTCATTCAGCTGTGGTATTTTCCCGTTACTTCTGGAGATACATAGCATGTCTGATATAATAGGCAGAATCATAAGGTTTTAGTGATTCGTTAAGGGGTTGTTTCCTAACATAGTAGAATTAGTAAGTGCAAATTTGAGAACAAGCGAAGGCACTTCATTTAAATATTCTTGTGTATGTGTAATGAAATCAAGGGGGGGAGAGAGGTTAACAGCTGATGACAGTTCTAAATTCAGTGCTCTGGGTTTTGGTGTTTGGTGTTTCTCTGACTGTTATATCTAAAATAATATATAAGATGGGCTTCTTAAATGGTTAGCAACATACTGTTTCAATGGAAGAAAGAGAGTAAATGAGTTTTTCTTATTGTTGGCCCCACAGGCTCCTGGAGGAATCGCCACACCCCCCGTATATGGTC
This sequence comes from Myocastor coypus, assembly GCA_004027025.1. Taxonomy (NCBI): domain Eukaryota; kingdom Metazoa; phylum Chordata; class Mammalia; order Rodentia; family Myocastoridae; genus Myocastor; species Myocastor coypus. Next base: position 44,302 of record PVJA010010189.1, read on the forward strand.
AGCTTCTAGCGTTATATTTGCTCCACAATGACATGTGAGTACCTTGCTGTCTACAGCTCTGAGCAGCAGCCTCTCAGAGCCACACAGAAGTTGTTGTGACTCGAAGCAGATCCCAAAGCATAGGCTCCATGAGTTTTGTTTTTAATCTTTTATGTATATACATATGTATGTATGTATTTGGTAGAGGGTCACACTACGCAGCTTGGACTTGCAGTGGTCTTCCTGTCTCAGCCTCCCTAGCTCTGGGGTTGCAGGCATGCATCACCGCGCCTGCTTCGGGAGCTGTCACAGACCCAGGTCCTTGCATTTGCCAGGCAGGCACTTACACCACCGAGCTACTTCCCCAGCCCCATGTGTTGTTTTTATTGTGATCCCCCTTATATGTATTTCCTATTAAAATGAATTATGATTGTATTGTTACTTTGAAGTATATTTGGTTTTTTTGGAGCTCCAGTGGTACTTATACTGAAATATACTTGTATTATATACACTTTTCTTAAGAATTTCAGTTTGACATGAGAGACTGCAGTATCAGTATTTTTAAATCCCTCACAAAATAAGGTCTGGGGTTCACCTCAGACTGAGGTACACTTTGACCTATTGCCAAAAAAACTACTTAGTCATCTCAGGTTGACTGTTAGTTGTTAATCAGTTTACTTATAATCAATAGATGAAAAAAAGCTGAAAAGGAAGATTGAGACAGCCAGGGTAGGGCGTGGTAGCGCCTGTAATGCCAGTGCTTGGGAGGCTGAAAACAGAATCACGAGTCTGATCTATGTGGTGAGACCCTGTAGGCCCTGTGCTAAATACAAAAAAGAAAGAGAAAGCCAAGGTTTTTATTACTAACATATATGAGATTTCTTAGGTTTTTTGTTTGTTTGTTTGTTGTTGTTGTTTTGTTTGTTTTCTGTGCTTGTTCTGTGGGAAAAGTCAAACTGTGTTGAAGGCATGTGCTGTAGGCCAAGGACCTATCAGTGATTCCTAATAATATTTGTTTTAAATTCTTAAAAGTTTTGGACGTCTAATAGCTACACTGAGATTTTTATTACACGTGTATCATAAATTGTTGCAGTTTTCGTAAAGCAGTTATCATGTTTGTTCCAGTCTTCCAGAGCCTCCCCTGTTGGAAGTTTTCAGGCTTTGTACTTCCGGGAAGGAAAGGCCCTTCCAGGGGCAAATCGGGCCGCACAGTGGGGACGGGCATTCACAGATGCAGTGCAGTGAAAAGCGCTGCTGCTCACCCCGCTTATTCTTATCCCTGTCCTGTCTGCAGTAGTTCTAGAAAGCCTTTTTTGTGCATTTGCAAAATTTTGTTAACAATACGGTAACGGCTGCTGCTAGCTGCCGTCCAGTGGGAAGGCAGCTTGCAAGCGCTGTGGCCTCTGCCTGCTCCACTCACCAGATCTGGCCCTTCCTGCCTCCTGGCTCTGCCCCAAATCAAAATGATGGTGAAAGAGAAACATTTTTAGTTGATTCAGGACAGCAAGGCAGGCACCCGTCGCGGCACAGCTATGGGTGTTTATGGACGAGAACCCAGAGCAGCTTCAGAAAGTGGCAAGAGTGATGGGATCGGGGACCCGAGGCGTGGGGGAGGGCTGTGGCGGCGGTCAGTGGCAGCGGGCTCAACTGTGACGTGCTTCAGCATCGCCATTCACTGTATTTTATCTCATCAGAAATGCTAGAGCTTTCTGAGCATGCACATTGTTTTGTGTATTTGAGTAAAGTCATGTTAATAATTCAGTAGAATTGGCAGAATGGCTTTCATAAATGTATTCCATCTCTGTTTACCTGGGAAACCACTTGCGTTTTCACAGAAGTGACTCACATACAACTAGCTTTTATTCTGTATCACAAATTGTATTTATTAGTTTATTTCGACATGTTTGCATTGGGACTTAGTAATTTTAACTATTCACGGACATGATTATTTTCTAATTGACTGCTCTTTATATAAATTAGGAATAATGCAAGATACCTTTGGAAAAGGATACCCCCTGCTATAAAATCCGTAAGTATTCTTTCAGTACTTTTTTTTTTTTTTTTTTTTTTTTTTTTTTTTTTTTTTTTTTTTTTTTTTTTTTTTTTTTTTTTTTTTTTTTTTTTTTTTTTTTTTTTTTTTTGCTTTAATGTAGTAGTAACAGTTGTGCAGCAGCCTTGCAAGCATTCCTGTCTCTGTGTCAAAGGGATCATTAAACCAGGCTTTACATTTTTAGACTTTTATAACCAGGAGGTTAAATTTCTGTCGGGGCAGCACCAACATGTATGCCTGCTGTTTCTGGTCAGGCTCCCCAGATACCAGCTGAGCCACTTCAGTGTGGGGCAGGCGGCTGCGGCAGAGTGCTGGCCTTTTCAGCCGATCATGCAGTTTCCCTGTGGTGGTCCTTAAAGCTGGTCATGATTCTCTGAATGTTTTTGACGTGACTATTCAGAGCATTAAAGTATTTTAGCTAATTAGAATCTTAGTTTTCTTATTTTGGGTGGAAGATTAGGTGCAGTAAGCTGTGGAAAGTTTCTTACAACATGGAACTAAAGTACTGCATGTTGGATTTCAAGGGATAAGCTCTTCCCTTCCCTGATGCTGCGTTCAGTAAACTTAGAATATGCCTTGGTTTACTTGGTTGATGAACCAGTGACAGCCAAGCTCAGGGCCACTGAGCTGGAATCGCAGCCACCTAGGAGGCTGAGGCAGCAGTGTCACAACTTTGAGGCCAGCCTGGGACGCTTAGAGTCTCTCCCAGTACAAGGTCTGGGGTTGACCTCAGACCTGGGCACACTCTGCAGTATTGCTAGAGAAACAAACAAACAAAAAACAATCTACTTTGAGAGGCTATCGCATATGACATCACAGGTTGACTGTCAGTTGTTAGTTTGCTTTTTGTTCTAGATATACATCCTAAATGTACGTGAGGAAAGTAAACATAACTACTGCTTCCAGCATGTAAAAACTTTTGGTAGTAGATAAAGTATTTGCACCTCTTAGCAGAAATGCAGAGTTATGTTCCTAACGGTAGGGCCAACAAGTTTTATTGCATCGTACACCATATTTTGTTTTAACACAGGGTCATTGGTAATCTGCAGAATGGCTGCCTTCAAAGGCAATGATGTTTCTTGCAGGCAAATTCTGAACTTGGAGGGATTTGGTCGGTAGGACAGAGAATCTGGCAGAGAGATTTCCCGGGGATCTATGCGACCATCAGCGCCCACCAGTGGTCTGAGACGGTGCAGCCAATCATGGAAGCACTCAGAGGTAGTGTTCTGTGGGGCCAAGGAGGACGCTGACCTAGACTGTTCCCTAAGTGCTGAAACGGTAAATCCGTGTGAGTTTTAACACATTTCTGCCAGCTTGCACCACGGGAGGTACGTGTGTCCCGTGCCACCCAATGGTCCCATTAGAAATTTAGAACGTCAAGGGAAGCAAAACTGAAGAGAAGCTGGAGAGGGAACTGGCCACCAGCATGGGCTGGGGCTGTGGGTGCTCTCACCCCAGGCCTGCACGTCCAGTCAGTCAGTGGCCTGGTGCGACTGGGGTGGTGGTGAGCAGCTGACCACAGCAGCTGTGCGTCTAGGCCCACTGGAGCGAGGCAGGGAGCAGGAGAATGAGTGTCCTGACCATTGCTCCCAGCACTGACCTTGGGTGGAGCCTACTCAGCAGGCAGGGAGCTGTGGTGCTGCAGCCATTGGTGCGCAAATGCGCATGCGCACACAGCGCAGCACGGCGTAGTGGGCAGAGGAGTTGGGCATGCCGGGACACCAGCCAACATGCCAGCGGGCGTTCTCTGAGGGGAAAGGCACTAAAGTAATGCGAGCAGCAGAGTCGGCATCCTGTCAGGGCCTCTGTTCTCACTGAGAATTATTCCAGGTTCAGCTAGCATCCCGTGCCAGCTGCTGGCTCCGTTAGCCACCTCCCAACCTGGGATGGGAGTGCATGCCTCCCCGAGGTCACTGACTGCGTCTGAGGGTCACCAGCGGCTCAGAGCAGCCGAGGGCCGTGGCCTCCCCCCACTGGTGCCGGGAACGTGGGCCTTGTTCCCACTCCCTTTGCAGCCTGCTTCTGCCTCCCTGCATGTCCTGCTTCTCAGTCCTAGCACTTTCTGCTTCGCTTTGGCACTTGTGATCTTCACCACCCCTCACTTTCTATTCTGTTTCCTGCTCTAGAACTGACCAGGAGAGTGGAACTAAAATAAATGTGTTTAATGTCACAGACTTGCCAAGCAGGCATGGCTAGTGAGGCTCACGTCTCCCCTTCAGCTTCTCTCCTTGACTGTCTGTAGGGTGCTTTAGGGTCTGCTTAGCTGGGTTGGAAGGAAAAGCCGCCATGACCACTGAGACCTGGAGTGTGTCAGGCTTAGTAGGCAGTGAAGCGAAGGGAAAGTCCGTGGTTGTTGTGGAATATTGAGAAAGAAAGCTGAGGCCTAGCCTAGGGTCGTGCAGCATTGGCGCGTTCATCAGGAGCAAGCTGGGGCTCCACACACTGCAAGTATGCCACCGGAGCTAAAGGATGGCTCGTCACCTTCCAAGTACAAGCAGTGACAGGCTTGGCTTGGACCTCAGGGCTGTGGAGAGTTTATACCAAAACCCAGGGATGGTAGCAGAGACGAAGGTTGTCCAGCACGGGACAATAAAGCAGAAGCCCCAGGTGGGAAGGTGCGACTGGCTTTGCCTGCCTGGTACGGAAAGTCAAATCTAGGCTATTTCCCAAGTGTGTTGGCAGCCAGGCAAAGTGTCATGTTAGGAAGCAAACCAGACCAGAGGAAGGCTGCCAGGGTCAGAGGGAGCTGCCTCCCCTGTCGTTCCTGTCGTGACTTCATGTGACTCTGAGCTCCCAAATGCCTGGTCTAGGGAAGGGGTGTTAGGGTTGGTGGCCGCCAGCCTCCTTCTGGAAACGACCATTGAGGTTGGAATTTAGGATTTTGAGCTCAAATAAAGGTGAGAGTTTGGTGCAGGCTTGGGAAATTAGGAAGGGTGCCTTGGAAATTTTTTTTTTTTTAATGTATTTAGTATAGGGTCTACAGCGTCTTGCTGCACAGATTGGACTTGTAGTGATCCTCTTCTTTTCAGCCTCCCGCAAGCTGGGATTATAGGCATGTGTACCACACCCAGCCCTAGTCATCATCTCAGCGTGCCCAAGTGGCAGGGCTAGCATGGCATGTAGGCCAGGGGTCGAACGCCTGCCCGTGCACTTGCCTAAGCAGGCATTTCAGTCTGCCAAGCTATGTGGCCAGCCCAGGTGCCTTACAAGTGTGTTCTGCTGCTCCCAGGTGCAGTGCTGTAGTGGGGACCTCTCAGAGGAGAAATGAGTTTTCTAACCCATTCATCCCAGTGGTGGCAAGTGAAAGACAAAACCAGAAGAGGAGCTGTCTTGGAGCTGCAGGAGTCTGTCTGTGCCGCTGGACTTTCAGTTCTTGCTACAGAATACCTGGTGTGTGCAACCTGAAGCAGGACTTGGCATGGGCTCTCGGCTGCCAGGGTTCAGCCCAAGGGCAGCCAGCTCCAAGGCAGAAACACAGTGGCAGCGCCCGGTGGGGCATGTTGCCCACCTCAGGACAACCTGGAAACAGGCCACAGAAGGTGTGGAGTAAAGGCAAGGAGCAGGTCAGGCCAGTCCCCGTGGTCACAGCCCTGGGAGCACCCAGGAGCATGCTGTACTGATCTCCAGTTATCGCTCAGGCCAGTCGAGCTAACAAGATTAACCAGCACTGTGTTTAAGTTAACTTTTCTTAGGGTTGGAGTCTCACCAGTGTTAACTGCTTCTAACCTTTGTAACTTTGCTGGCTGTCTGCTCTTGGGAAACAGGCCTTCTTCTTCTGCCAGCGTTATCTGAGCCTCTGAACGTGCCAGGCAGGTACATGTGTGTCTGAGCTGACGCGGTCTTGTAAAGCAGTGTCACAGAACTGTCTTAACATGCCCACTATGCTGTCTCCCTCCACTTCTCGTAAGATGCAACGCGGCGGCGTGCCTTTGCCCTGGTCTCCCAGGCCTACACCTCCATCATCGCCGATGACTTTGCGGCCTTTGTTGGACTTCCTGTAGAAGAGGCTGTGAAAGGTACTTTTGCTTTTTACTCAGGAAACTGAAAGATAGGTGCAGACAGGTTCACAGCACCTTCTGTGGCACTCTCCTAAGTGGCAGTTTAGGAACTGAGGTTGTGTCTGCTGCTGGGGAAGGGGGCCCGTAGCACCGCATGGCACGCCCAGGGGTTTGGACAGCGGGCACCTCCTGCCCGGACTTGCCGTGTCTGCTCCGCGGCTTAGTAGAGCGCAGCTTCATCGACCCTGCTGCCCACGTTCACAGGCCCTGTTTCACCTTACTGGGTAAAGAAAATCTTGTCCACACATCGCTGTTGGGCCTCACTTGCCCTCAGCCCTCCCTCTTACACCCCAGGAGCCTGCGTACCACCACCCCGCTCTAGACATTGCTTATCTGGTTGCCTGGTGCTGGGATGATCAACGTTTGTATTCTCTGACCAAAATCTGAGCTCTGCCCCGGACCACGTCATGTTCTTAGCTCTCTAGGCCCTCACGGTGTTAGACATCTAAGAGGACAGGGATAGAGCTTTTCTTGGGAGGGCATTTTTAGGGATGGAAGCAAGGCCTGCTGCGTGCAAGGATCTGCTCTGCCACTGAGCCACAGTCCAGCCCTGCCGTTCTGAGGTGACTCATACTGCCGCCCGCTGGGATGTTGGCTTTGCCCCGTCCGGCTGATCCTCCTGGGCCTGGCTTGAGCCCAAGTCACGCAGTTAATCCTCCACACTGGCCACAGACCTGGGCAATGCCACTGGAATTCCCTGACTTCATTTTTCCCCAGTTAGATAAAAGTGATTTGTCCCACTTGGGAGAGCCCTGGTGATTACATAAAAGAGACTCCATAGAGACACCCGTCGCCCCGTTAGCCCTCCTGTAATTACAAAGGTCGTGCAGTTTCCTTCCATCTGGCTTAATAAACTGACTTTTTGAATACTTTATGGGAAGCTTACCACTGTTAGTAGTTACAGCACCCTGGCGGATTGCAGTGGGCTTTGGTGTGTTCAGGGCTGCAGTGGCCCTCGCTGACCACGAAGGGCGCATCCAGACATCCCGGGATACGTGGAAATCAGCCAAGTAGTGACGGTGTATTGATTTTAGTGTTTATTTTTAAAAACACTTCTAATGTTCTTAATCATTTTCTAAACTCGTAAACCTGTGTAATTTTTAACATATGTATACCTATAGTGCAGTATGTATTCATCTGCTGAAGAAATATACTATAAATTGTATTATATTTTGATTTAGTATTCCTTTAATGTTAATGTATTTTTACACATTAAAATTTTTAGACAAATAGTAAAACCATGACTATTACACATAAATACAGATGCAGCACTGTATGATGGCACAGAGTCCTGCGAAATAACCAAAAATCCGTGGCAAACAATTTAGATTAATATTTTTTGACAACCCACGAAACAGCAAGAGACTAGCGTGTTTCAAAAATAATACATGTTCTCTGTCACATGTTCAAACACTGACCTGTTCCTTTTAGTAGCCCTGCCCACGACAGATGGAAGCAAAGCTGCCTGTCCCCTGGTAAGCTGTGGACAGACTGGCGCTCACGTGTTCGTGTTGTTTCTCCACCCTTCTGTGAAATCCCTTCTCTAGGTATCTTGGAGCAAGGATGGCAGGCCGACTCCACCACAAGAATGGTTCTACCCCGAAAGCCAGGTAGGGGGCGCTCTGTACCCGTTTCTGCAGCACCAGCCTCTTGGAGATTCACGCCTTTCACTTCGACCATTTCGTTACTGTGCTAACACAGCGGAAGTGACTCACGTTTTAAACATGCACAGTGTGGGCACCTAGGGCAGAAATACAAGGCCCTGGTGTGTTGGTGTTTCGTAGTCCTCACTGTTAATTTGTGTTGCCTAAGCCACCATCATTTTATTTATGGAGCCATTTCTTCTTAAGGTCTAAATGACTGGCCTTTGAAGACTCAATGCCCAGCGATCCCTTGTATGTGACTCATATGGGTGCTTTTCCGTGGCTTGCTTTCGCTGTAGGAACTGCTCTTGGCCTGGGACTTGGCCCTGTTGCTTCCCTTCAAACCCCTAGCCCTGCTGTCTTTCAGGCTTTCTGGGGGGCTTGTCATTGTGGTGGTTTGTGATGTCTGACTCTGCAGTCAGGGTACCCTAGAACTCGGGTCCTCTGTCTCAGCCTCCTGAGTGCTGGGCTCCTAAGCAGTGGCCGAGCCCAACTTGCCCACAGAAGCGAGCCACGCCCTCTGCTACTTGCTGGTGTCGCTGCCCCTTCTCATCTCTTCCTGTCAGGCTTTTAGGTGTCCTCCAGTGCGAGTTGCTGCCTCCCAGTGCCACAGCAGGGCTCAGCCCTGTGGGTACCCAGTGCTGCTATAGGGCTCAGCGCTGTGAGTACACGGGCAGCAGGACCAGGATGCAGCCTGTGTGTGCTGGTGGCTGAGGAAGACGGCTCACGAGGCCAGGGATGAGAGCTGGGTGGCTGGTGGTGCCGCAGAGAAGCACTGCTCCATGGAGGCCTTACACAGGCTGATCAAGTTGTGCTTTTCTTTTCCTTGCAGGGGCCCTGGATGTTTCCTTTAACAGAATTATTCCCCTATCAGGTATGTTTTTGTAATTTAAGTGTCCCATTATTTCTCGTTTCTTTTCTGCAGTGTTTCTGTAAGAAGTGCGTAGTATACGTCCAGTTACAGCCTACAGCTGGGCTGCCCCATAGCCCCCCCCGATGGCAGCGTCTGTGCGCCATCGCAGAGACCCTGCCACACGTGGCCCCTGAGGAGGGCAGGCTGTCAAGGCTGGTGCAGCACCTGCACGCTGCAGGGTGGTTCCTAAGGATGCAGTCCTGGGCTCTCGCTGCTGGGGCAGTCTTCTCCTGGGGTGGGGGCACTCAGGAGTTGCTCCTGAGTAGGGACTTCTCTGAGAAAAGCTGCAGTGTAGTAGAAGAGATTTCTCCCATTTGGTGCCTTTTGGGCTTTCCCTTAGGGTACTTCCATGAGTGTCAGTTTGTTTATTGTGCAGTTAGAAAAAACCTGCTTCTAAAGGCAGTATTCCTTTCCAAAAGGTTAAGTTTAGAATGCATGATATGGGGAAAGAAGTAATAATTCAAAAATTGTCTTAATGGTTTCAAAGGTGTCTAAAATCAGATCTAAGGAATGACCTTGCTCAAATGGAAGGCATTAAGGCATTGGGTGGCAGCACCTAGCTCTGGCGCGTGGCGTCTCACTGGAGCTCTCTGTTGATCTGCAGAGCCTGCCCCGGTGCCCCCGATCCCCAACGAGCAACAGCTGGCCAGGCTGACCGACTACGTAGCTTTCCTGGAGAATTGACATCACCAGGTTGGGGCCACCCTCAGCGCCCTATACACGGACAGACGAGACATGTAAAGCTTTTATTTTCAATTTACTGGATGGATTAAGCACCTCAGCTTCCTTATGGAATATGTGATAAAATGAATATATAATATAAAGTATATTATATATATTTTGTCCTTAAGCATTATGCTGAATAGTTGAGGCAGTTGTCATTTTTTAATATGTAACACTTTGGCGCTGTCAGTATTACACAGGCAGTTTACATTCTCGGCTGACCTAGAAGTAAGCTCTCCTGCCCTGCGCATGCCGCATTCCCACCCATGCCTGAGGGGGCCGTCTGTGGTGGTGCTGCCTGTGCAGCTGGCAGGGTACTGTCCCAGGGCAGTACCTGAATTGCCGGAGTGTGACCCACCTTAGGAAGGGGGGCACTTTGGGATCCCTGCCTCCTGAGAATTGCTAGGTAGAGTACTCAGACGCCGCTGAGGAGTAAACAGACGTTTCCTAAGCAAACCCATTTGTTAACGTCACAGTTTTTTGCAATAGTTTGAGCACATCCGTTGCTAGCAGAGGACATGCTGTCATGAGGACGGTGCCACTTAGGGTGTTCATGGGGAGTTCTGCCCTGTCCTTGCGGAGGCTAAGTGGAATGCAGGGTGTGCGCATGGAAGCTAGGAAGACAGCGATGGATGCCTTGTCCGGCTCTCCTGGCCCGTTGGCTGCTTCTGTTTTTTTCAAGTTCTGCCCGTTGAAGAAATGCTGAACAAGTCTTCATTCCTTGTGTGACAGACCCCTAAATGTTTGAAGTCATTGTATTTTTAGATTAAGATACCCCTTAGATCATTTATTCTGCATTTGTTCAATAAATATTTAATTTTTGGACTGTCATCTAAGGCGGTTCTTAGAAACCTCACTGCCTTGGTTCTTCTGTGGATACACTTCCGGTTTGTCTCTGCATCTCAGAAGAGAATTTTTTAATTGAATAGAAATGATCTCTGTCATGAGTCTGGGTAGTGATACATAATTTATGTTTTCGTTCGTTAATGAAATTTATTTACTTTTTTGTTGTTTTTGTTTGTTTTTCTTTTTTTGGTACAGGATCTACAGGGTCTCACTACATAGATCAGACTTGCGGGACTCATAGTGATCCTCCTTTGTTCAGGCTCCCAAGTGCTGGGATGACAGGCATACTCCATGCCCAGTCTCAGTGTGCCCCAGGGGCAAGGCCAGCATGGCACACCAGGGGTCAAACCTCAACTGCTGTGCTCTGCCTAAGCAGGCACTTTAGTCCGCTGTGCTATCTGGCCAGCCCTCAACTTCATGTATGTATGTATGTGTGTGTGTGTATGTGTGTGTGCGTGTATGTAATTAGGACAGAGACTACAGGGCCTCACTACGCAGATCAGGCTCTGATTCTCCTATAATCAGCCTCCCAAAGTGTTGGGATTATAGGCTCGGGCCACCACGTCCAGTCTCGATCACCGTCTCAGGATGTCCCTCCCCTGAGGCGGGGCCAGCAGGGCAGCCATGGAGGCTGCATGCTGCAATTTCGTTTAATTCTGGTAAATAAAATTATGTAAACTTATTTCACAAATGAAGTAAGACTAAGAAGTCAGGGGGTCAATAGCTGGCTTTGAACTTCGACATTAAGAACAAGTGAGTGCCTGGCAGGTTACAGTTGGCCCAGTGTCCCCACAGAGGGAGACTGTCCAACTAAACTGTCAGGTGCTCTGTGACTATCCCAGGCAGGACCTCTGGGCACTAACAGAATGTGAGTGAAGACAAATTGCGGGGAGCTGCTGTGGTGGCCGCGGTGGCACGTGCACGCGTAGCTCCTTCCAGGAGCGACGGCTGGAGCAGCAGCACTGGAACCGAGCAGGAAACACGTTAGCGGCGCGATGCAGAGCTTGTGTCTGTCGTCTCTTCATTGGCATCCAAGGAGGAGAGGCAAAGTGGGAAAGGAAATCCGAGGACATAGCTGGCCAGAATTTTCCAAAACTGATGAAAGCCCACAGAATATAAATACCAAGAAAGTCCCACCTGTGCTCAGCATAGAGAAACTAATGAAAACCGGGCCCGGCATTGTGAAAGCACGAGGCCAGCCCGTACTCCAAAGCTGGATGGTGAAACTGCGTCTTCAGTGCAAGAACCAAGTCGTAGCTCCTCCCCCAGAGGCTGGCTTTCAGTCTTCCTGTGCTGTCATGTCTAAAGTGGGAGAAAGCCCACCATGCTGGCACAGCTCTGGTCGTATGGAGCAGAGTAGGCCCCAAGGCATGGCCAGGTGCTAGGCGTGGAAGAACGTGGTTAGCAGAGGCCTCCACGCATGCTGGCTTCCTGTGGCTGCTGTGGCAAATCAGCGCAAAACTCATGGTTTCAAACTCAGTGGGTGTGGCATCTCCCAGTTCTGCAGTCAGAACTCCAGCGTGGATCCTGGGTGGCGGCCGCCAACCTGCCAGCGGAAATGGAGTACAAACCCACCCGCAGAACTGAAAGTTGGGACTTTGCAGAGTAGCGAAGCACCTATCGGATAGTGAGCAAACAGTTGTCACGGGATATTGTGAGCAGTCTTAGGCCAACAAATGTGAAATCTTTAATTAAATGGACACATTATCTGAAGGTAGCAGCTTAGCAAAATTAAAAATGCGTTAGTAAACTCTTAACCTGCTGGGCCCACAAAGAACACCAAATCCATAGAGGCTTTTCTGGAAAGTGTGTCCATGCTTCTAATAAAGAAACAGCAAAAATTCTACATAATTTTTTCTAAATATAGAATACAGTAGGACAATTACCAGTTGATTTAATGAGGCCCCAATACTACAACAAAGTTACAGACCAATACGTTTAAGAACAAAGATAGGAAAAGTTTATAGTAAAATATTAACATCCAATACAGGGACATCTCAGATTATATCATGACCAAGTAGAATGTATTCTAGGATTGAGAAAGCAGTAAAGATCATTGCATTAGATTCTAATGCTTCTCAACCTGTGGGTCAAACGACCAAAACACAGGGGTCACCTAAAGCCATCGGAAAATGTTATTTATTTGGAATTACAGTTTTGAAGTAGCCACCAAATTTATGTTTTGGTTTGGGGTCACCGCAACATGAGGAACTATATTGCAGAGTCACAGCGTTAGAAAGGTTGAGAACCACTGCCTTAGAAAGTAAGAATTGCATTAGGAACTCGTTCACCACACTTACAAACAAGAGTTGTACCGTGATGGGATCCAAGAAAAGCACCTGCGAAAGTGTCAGCAGATAGACGCACTCGTGATAAAGCTCAATAAAGGAGAACCCAGTCACTTGTACCAGGAATAGCCCTGGGAAACTGCCAGCAGCGTGCCACGCAATGGATTGTTGAAGCTTCCCTGTGACGCGGTCAGTCTGCTACCATCACTTGCATTCAGAGTTGTCCTAGACATCCTTCTGGTTAGTACATTAAGGCAAGAAAACCAAGCAAGTGCTTGCTGCTGAAGGGATTTCAGATTTCCGCAGACATCTGCTGAGCCTGGCTGACGGCTCATCTGATGCTGTGTGCGGTGAAATTCTATGAAGCTGGGAGGAATAACATCCGAGGAAAGGACTAAAATAGCTATGAAGAAGAGTTAGCAACAAGCAAGGGTCGCTGAGTTCTTCTCACCCAGAGGGAAAGAGTTCATTGGATAAGTGAGACAGTTACCAGGACCCCAGAAAGGCCACAGTTCCATTGTGGGCCCAGAGTAGCTAAAACATAGGTAATCACAGGTCTTGGTACAAGGATTTACAGCAGCTGCAAAACAGCTAACGGGACAAGTTACAAAGTGGTTACCAGAAGAAGTGCAGACGCTTTGAAGGCTTTTGAGAGACTTCACTCAAAATGTTTATGATAGTTTCTGTTAAAACTTTACAGCGTGTCCTAACCCACCCGTTCCTGGAATCACGCAACTCCTGGTTTTACCAGTCAAAGTGACTACCAAAGAGAAAAGTTTTAATCCGCTCAGCATATCAAGACGGCTGTAACTGCACCGCGAAGACAACTCGGGAGACTTACAGAGCTGCTTCAGCGCAAGCACGGTTGGTAGAGAGGAGTACTAGGAGAGGTGGTGTGGGGCTGTGTCCCTTCTGTAAGGAAAGCATTAAGGTTTGAGCATCGTACAGTACCAGTGCGTCCATCTGCACAAAGACACAGATGACTGTGGTCTAGTTGACTCCCATAGGATAGCCTGCCAGAAAATCAGTGCACACCACAGCGGTTATACTCAAGGCCACAAAGCCAACTTCAATGTATTTAAAAGGTTTGGAATCATATTTTCATGTTCTATGGCCATTATAGGAGTTTTCAAATCAATTTAAAAACCAGTAGCCAAAGCTATATGAAAAGTACCGCTTTGTCTGGGGAAATTCGTGGCCACTGCAAGTTTACTACTCCAGGCGCAGCCAATGCCAAGCGCGGAGGACGAGGAGGGCTGAGCTCCACAGCCGCGGAGCCGAACAATACCCGTAGCGTGCGGGGCTGCGCGGGCAGGGCGGCGGGAAGGGTGTAGCGGCTGCGCGGGCGGGCAATTGGTGTACGGGGCGCCTGGTCACCTCCTGTCTGCTCAGCGCCTTCACCGCGGTCAGGTGGAGCCGCGCACGCGCCAGCTTCGGACGCCGAACGTGGGCTAGCCTTGGTCCCTTCCTCGGCCGCCTACCTGCTCTGCAGGCACACAGCCGTCCCTTGGACGTCTTGGTCCCGCAGCTGCTGCGATT
>PVJA010010190.1:0-58183 GCA_004027025.1 Myocastor coypus
GGAAGAGGAGGAGGAGGAGGAGGAGGAAGAGGAGGAGGAGCCAAAAGCCCTTGTCATGCTTTGTACAGCTGCAAGTGTTCTGAGTATTTTAACTGAGTTTAGTTATCCTTAGCACATGATTAATCAAAGCAACACTTAACTCTTATAAATTTTTTGATTTTTTTTTTTTTTTGTGGGACCAGGGTTCAAACTCACAACCTTGCATTTGCCAGGCAGGCACTTTAACTACAGAGCTATCTCCCCAGTCTCCACTCTTACAAATTTTGCTGCACAATAACTAAGTAAAAATTATCCTTGAAATGAGAACAGCTTGTAGGGATTTTGGCTGTCGATAAGCAGAATAATCTTTCCCTCAATTGCTTCTTCTAGTACTTCTACTTGCTGGGAAGTATTGATTGCAGTCTAAGAAGAGGTGCAGCGGTTGTTTTGTTCCATTTGTTATTTTTATGGACACAGAAATTCAGCTTGAGTTTATAATTTCATGTTTTGGTTTTTTGAAACGGGGTCTTGCTATGGAGCTCAGGATGGCCCTGACCTCACCACGGAGCCCCAGTTTGCTGTGACCTGGCGGTGTCGAGATCTTCCTGTCTCGGCCTTCCAAATGCTGGGATGACAGGTGTGCGCTGTCAGGCCCAGCTTGGATAAAGGAATTTAGAAGCTGTTCACAGGAGTAGGTGGGATGCAAGACAGGGTCCGGCGACTCCAAGCTTTCCGAGGCTACCAGATCAAGGGTATGTGACCATGTGCCAGAAGACCCCAAACCAAACCGACCAAACAAACAGAAAACCCTGCTCTAAATGATTTATCTGCCGACAATCCAATTGGAGGATCCTCTGGTTGTGCTAAGGGAGAATAGGGAACCCCAAGACTTATAAAGCGCTCTGTCGAAAAGCCGAGGCCCAATCTCTGCCAGGGACTGCCTCAGGCTCCTGGAAGTGACCTTCACTGGCCCCAGGTTAGCGGATCAGACCTGTCCTTGCTCCAGGCAGCAGCCCGATATCTCAGGTTTGCATCGCAGAGAACCTCGCGAGCCCCGGCAAAGCGAGCGAGGAGATGGTAGCCATCACTGTATTTTTAAAAATTTATTATTATTATTATTATTATTATCATCATCATCATCATCATCATCATCATCATCATCATCATCACTGCCCCAGCTGAGGATTTGGGGTGACTCCGTGCCCTGCCAGTTTGGCGTTGTGACCCCAAATTCCGCTAAGAGCAGAGAGCTGAAGTCAGGGCGGGTCTGCTCGTGGCTGTGGGCGCTGGTTGCCCTGAGCATCTGCTCCGGGGAACGGCTTCTGTCTCTCTCTGGACGTGGCTCCTCTCCCCTTGGCCTCTGCTCCATCTCTCTTTGGTTCTGCTTCTGCTTGCCGACTATGACAGAATTCAAGATCTTGCTGTGGCCAGGCAGTCGCTACACCCGAGTTGCACCCCTGCCCCCCTTACAAGTGTTTGCATTTTGATTCAGTTACCCAAGCAGCCAGGCCCTGGCGACCCTCCTCTCTCAGCGCCCCTGTAGCTGGACTCCTAGATGTGGACCCCCATGCGCCAGTCTTGGTCTCTGTACCTCAGAGCTGTGTCTGTGGCCTGAGGCTTTTCCTTTCCTCAGTTCTGGCAGACGCAGCACCGTGGTGGCCGCCTGGCTTCCGTTTTCCTGACAGAGAATCCCTTGGAAATGGCTGGGTGCAGTGCTGTCTGCGTGGAGCTATTGGTCCCACAGGATCTGCGAGTCCCTCACTGCCAAGCAGGGGCTTGGAGCTTGCATCGGGGCCAGTCCTGGGGTGTGCGTGTCTGCACGCGTGTGAGTGTGCACCGGAGCACAGGACAGCGCTGTTTGTGGCTGGTGAAACCTCTCAAAGATGACAGGGGTCTTAGCGTTAGATCTGGTAGCCGCGAGGACACTGTGGTATCCGGGTGCACGGAGAGACCACCGCTGCCATGGTTACAGTTCCTCAGCAGCATACAGCGCAGTGCCCCGGAGGCTGAGGCAGGAGGGTTGCTGCCAGGTGGAGGCCAGCCCGGGCTGCACAGTGAGACCCTGTTTCAGAAAACAGGCAAACAAAAACATAAACAGGAAGGAAAGGAGAGGAAAGGAATCCATGGCACAGCAGCCAGCGCAGCCTGGCTGCCGGAGCGCAGGTCCTGGCACCCTTGCGGTGGCGGCCATGATCCTCTTGTCCCAGTTGACATCTTGCACCTAGCTAAGGAAACTTTTGATCGGTTTGCTTGCTTTTTGAGAGGGGTCTCCACGCAGTCCACGGCCCAGGCTGGCATTTTCCTCTGGAGGTGGCCAGCAGTGCCAGTGGGTGTCAGAGTTCTGCATTGATCCTGCCCCAGGCTCTGAGGTGACTCTGGGCTCAGCCTGGCAGCTGCGGTTTATCTTTGCTCTGTTGGTTAAAACTTCTAATTTTACTGTGCTCTGGCCGGTGACTGCGGCCTGGATAATAGCAGTTTTTAAAAAATGTGTTGCTGTTTTCTTTGGGCATAGAACAGAGTCAGATTTGGTGAGCTTGGGTGTGCTGAACTATGGAAAAGTCCGCAGCCAGGGTCACTCCTGCGGTCTGCGCCTTGCTGCGTGCTGTGCTGCAGGCCCTGGGCCCAGTGTGCCAAGCGCCGCCCCGCCCTTCTGCACATAAGCAGGGTAATTTCAGCCCGCAGATCATGTCCTTGCTCCCAACCTCCCTCTCTTCTTTTCCTTTGTCCAGTCGGCTAACGCAGGAGCCTTAGGCCTTGGGAACACAAGTGTAAGTGGTAGCCAGACAGTGACAAACAGTACATAGGGAAACTGAGTTTGTAAAATAAATAAAACAAAAACAAACCCCCAAAACCCCAAAACCCCACTATTCATCAGCTTGCTGTCTGACTGGAGGCTTCTGAGCAGTCAGGGTGTCCACTAAGCAGCTGTGATGCAGCTGTGCCCCAGACTGCTCCCACCTGACCGTGCCAGGGGCCAGGGGCCTCAGCTACTGAGCACCACTGCATCTGGCATCATCACATGGTAGCAGGGCCGGTTTCAGGGTAAGAACACCTGCAGAGAGGCTGGGAGAGAGTGGGCACAGGTGGGGTTACAGAAACAGATGGCCCGGCTCGCCCGAGTGCCTGACGCTGGCATGGGCTGTGTGTCTGCCGCCGTCCTGGGCAGGTTCCTGAGCAGCCACGGCGGGCACCCAGCACCTCCTCTGTAGTCTCTGCCTGCCGTAGCCCCACCTCTTGGTGTTGCCAGCCGTCCCTGGGGACCTGGGCTTGGGAGGGTGTGGCTCCTCAGCGGCTGTCCGCAGAGGGGACAGTGGATGGCAAAGACTTCAAAGGGCTGGAGGCCAGGGCACTGAGACTCCGAGCAGCTGTCTATAGCCGGGACAGCGGCCAAGTGGGCACTGGGCAGTGAGGGGACGCTATGGGTGCAGGCAGAGTCCCTGGGGACACAGGGTGGCTGCGCAACCCTGCAGGGGACAGCAGAGGCCACAGCAGCGACGTGAGGAGACACAACAGGTTGGAGAGCAGAGTCCGCTTGTCCCATCTGCCCTGAGGCTCCAGCTGAAGGCTGTCCTGGTCCAGGGGCCAGGCCAGGACCCCCAGAAAGGGGGCAGTGGCGTTTGGGGTGAGCGCTTTGTGCACGCCAGATCAGTTCTCTTGGGGCTCCCACTGGGGGACAGGTCTTGCTGTGTAGCTCAGGCTGGCCTTGAGCTCCCTGACCCCAAGTCTCAGTGGTGCTCCTGCCTCAGCCTCCCAGCTGCTAGGATGGGTGACAGGCCTTCTTTGATGTGTTCCTCACAAAACCAAAGGGAGCCTGAGTTCGGGCCAAGACAGCGACGCCCGCGTGGAGCCACTGTGGTTTCTGTTCTGGCTTAGCCTTTGCTCCACCCTGGCTCTGGTCAGCAGGTGACACCATGCTGCAACACTGTGACCCTCGCCCAGGTCATGTCCTCTGGCCCTTTAAAAAAGCTTAGATGTCAGTCACTCATAGTGGTGAAGACAGGATCTCAGAGAGGCGGCGGCAGTCTGCATGTGTAGAAGCATTATCCAGGAGAGCCCAAGGGGAGTGCAGAGGGCCCTCGCTGGCCCTCGTCTCCGCCAGGGAAGTTTAGGTTTGTAATCCCATGGATGAATAAGTTTTTGTGGGCCAGGGAGATAGCTCAGCAGAATAAGTGCTTGCCTGGCAAGTGTATGGTCCTGAGTTCAATCCCTAGTATTGGAAAAAAAAAAAAAAGTTATTGCAATCCCATCAAATTTATTCCAATCTACCACTCCCACTGCA
Organism: Myocastor coypus; assembly: GCA_004027025.1. Classification (NCBI taxonomy): domain Eukaryota; kingdom Metazoa; phylum Chordata; class Mammalia; order Rodentia; family Myocastoridae; genus Myocastor; species Myocastor coypus. The sequence goes on from PVJA010010190.1 coordinate 4,259, forward strand.
ACCCATGATGAGAATAAAGACACTAAAACATATTTATAGTTATGGGGAGCCCCCAGGGACCCTAAGTCTGGAAGAAAGGCCTTGACGCAGGGCCAAACCAGCGTTTTATTCAGTCATGAAGGAGGAGTGGCTGGCTTGAGCATGGGTGACTGAGAATGGCAGGAAATAGGTGAGTACTGTGAGCCGGGCTAGGGAGGAGGCTGTGTTTACCTCTGCAGTACGCAGAGAGAAGGCTATGCAGAGAGGCTCTGCGTTGCACAACTGCGTTAGTATCTAATGGTCTGGGGTCCAGTGCGTCAGCTCTGGCGTGTAGTCTTTCAAGCCCCACGAGGTGATAGCCTCTATCTCAAAGCTCGATCCCAGCTGACAGTGTGGCGCACTGGCTCTTCATTCCATGTTGACCCAGCTCATAGTATAGAGCAACAGGTGTCGGTTACCAGGGAAACATGTATGCCTTCTTCAAAGACTCCCACCAGCACCTTGGCTAGACCAGCATGCATTGCTGAAAGCCAACTGAAGGGACTAGGAAAAGCCCTGGCCAGCTCTGCTTGCCTCAGCACATGGGAACAGGGGCAGGCACAGCCACAGTCGCCCGGCTGTGCTCCACAGGGCGAAATAACCCAAGGTCCACAGCAGGCAGCCGAGTAAACAGGACAGCCAGATGGTGGAATATAAGTCAGCCTCAAAAAAGGAAAGATACAGGGCCACACCTTGCATGAGGCTCTAGGGCAGTGGTTCTCAACCTTTCTAATGCCGTGACCCTGCAATACAGTTCCTCATGTTGCGGTGACCCCAAGCCAAAAAATAATTTTGGTGGCTACTTCAAAACTGTAATTTTGCTACAGTTATGATTTGGAATGGCTTTAGGCGACCCCTGTGTTTTGGTCATTTGAACCCTGCCGGGGTCGCAACCCACAGATTGAGAACCGCTGACCTAGGGTGAAGCTTTAGGACACAGAGCTCAGTGAGACAGCTGGGCACAAGGTGAGGACCCCGCGTGGCCCTAGTGCCTGTGGGGCTTGGAGCAGGCTGTAGCATGGTATAGCCGGATTGAGGACAAAGGGGATATTATTTTACGACTGTGAAGTTTCACTTTTTCAAGGCCAAAGCTCTCTGTGTAGACAGTGGCGGCACCTGCACAGCGTTGATCTCCTCCTGCCTGCATCAGAGACACATCTTTTTTTTTTTTAAATATAATTTAGTACAGGGTCTCACTACACAGATAGGGCTTGTAGTGATTCTGGTCACAGCCTCCCAAGTGCTAGGATTACAGGCATACACCACTACACCCACTCTCAGTCCGAGTCTCAGCACGCCTGGGGGAGGGGCTGGCATGGCAGGCCTGGCGATCGGGCCCTCTGCCCCGGCATCTGCCTAAGCAGGCACTTTAATCTGCTGAGCTGTTTGGCCAGCCCTCAGAACCACATCTTAACGTGGGCTCAAATGGTCCTTTAGGTGTGCGCGCACACAATTTCAGGTACTTGTGTAAGTACAGATGCCAGAGCCCTGGAATCAAGACTGCCGGAGTGAGGCTGGCTCCTTGCTCAAAGTGCCTGGGTGGCAAGTGCAAGGACCTGAGTTAGATCCCCCGGAACGTATGCTAGCCCCTGAAACTGAGTGTGGTGACCCCTGCCTGTAATGCCAGCGTTGGGGACGCTAAGAGGAGGATCACTATGAGTCCAAGCTCCAAAGCAAGACCCTGTACCAATTAATTAACAACAACAACAAAAAATATTCAAAGCTGTCAGAGTACAGAATCAAAAGCCCTGCAGGAAGATGAGGTGTGGCTTCTTTTTATCACCTCTCTGCCTGTGAGCCCTAAGGTCCCACTTGCACCGTAACCTGGGTGCCATGTTCCAGGGAGGATGGCACCAGTCACAGCGAGCTCCCACGTGAGCATCAGGGCCGGGTCCCTCGTGGCTCGGCCTTTGGACTAGGCCATCTCCTGCATAGGGTTATGGCGCTTCTAGTGGATTTGCTGCTAGGAGTAGAGTCTGGTCAAAGAGGCGGTCCCAGGGGTGTGGCCTGGAAGCCCCCTCTCACTGTCCGCCGGTGATCAGCTCTCCTCTACCAGGCCCTCCGCCGTGGGGCAACGGACCTCAGACGGGACCCTCCGGACTGTGAGCCCGAAGGAGCCTCTTCTCCCCAGAGTTGTGGCCACAAGGTTACAGGGACAACAGAGCAGCCAAGTCACTGCGCTCACTATGATTATGGTCGACTATTTAAAAGACTGCATGGGCCCGCAGTCCTGGATGCCACCCTGCCGCCGCGCTGTTTGAGGAAATGAACTAGCCCTGCTTTAGTTTCCTCGTTCACAAAACATCCTAGAGTCTCCCAGCCCAGGGAGACACCGGAGACCAAACAGCATATCACCACCCACTCGTCCTCGTGGGGCTCACCTTGCCTGGGTGGCCTGGGCTGTTGACACGGGACTGCACCGGTCACACTTCCTTGTCCGTGCGTTTTGGTCTTCCCCCTCGGGGCTGGAGCGCTGCGTCTTGCTTCTTGTCTTCTCTCCTGAGTGAAGCTGTGACTGGGAAACACTGCTAACTGCGCAGCGACCGCCGGGCGAGGTGGCACAAGCCTGTTGGCACAGCACTCCGGAGGCTGAGGTGGGAGGATCGCTGTGAGCTCCAGGCCAGCCTGAGTTGTGTAGTGAAACACGGGTGTGTGCCATCATGCCTGGCACCTTATTTAACTCTCATAAGTGAAGAGACTACAAGTAGCATACAGGTGTGTGCCTACACCAAAAAATCTGTGTGGACTAAATAAGATCACCTCTACTAAGTGTGGAGTGGAGAATCTACTCTTGGAGCGAGAGGCTCGAAACCTTTCCTGCCCTTTTCTCTCTCCTTCATCTCTCTGTCTTGGACGTGCCAGGGCTGAACACCTGCCCTTAGGCACCCTAGGCCGTCAGCACACCCTGAGCTCCAGGGCAGCCCCTTTATCTCTCTTTTATTATTTCACTTTGTGATAAGATCTTGCTGAATCTCCAGGCCATGCTTGCAGCTGGGGGGACCTCCTGCCTCAGCCTCCTCGTAACTGGGCGTCCGGGTTGGCCTTAGTGCCCCGCTGCTGAAGCCTCATCAGGTGGTAGGGCCTGGTCTGAGGTGCTGTACGTGTTTCCATTTTCAGAAAGCATGAAATAAGGAAGCAATCGCTAGCTGAGTGGCACAGAGTGGTAGCAGCTGGCCCTGCCCTGGACCTTTCTTGTGTTTCTGCTTCCTGGCTGAGTGCCCTGTAGGGTAGCCTCAGCACTGTGGTTTCAGGACAAAGTGTCTGGGTAAGGCGGCCGCAAGGGCACCCCTGGGAGGGCGCCGTGATGGACTGGCAGCTTTGGAGAAGCTTGATTTCCTCCTCTAACTCACAAGTAATAAGGATCAGTGCGGCGGTTGTGAACACTGTCACCCCAGCAGCCTGAGAGGCTGGGTAGCAGGAGGACCACAGGCATGTGTCCAGCCTGGGCGACCTAATGAGTTAGTAAGAATTTTCTTTTCTCATGCAGACATGTAGACATACAGACAGACTGGTGGGGGATGTGACTTGGGAACAAGGGCCGAGAGTTCAGCTCCTAGCACTGCTGCCAGTAAGTGTGAACAGGGCTGGCCCCTGCCAGGCGCGCCGGGCGTACGGACAGCTGCTGCCTGTCAGGCATGTGCGTTCTCCTTCCCACTCTGAGCTCCACACACAGGCCAGCGGTGCAGAGACTTTCACTCAAGGTGGGCCCCTTGGGCCTCAGACCCAGAAGGGACACGGTGACAGGGAAAGGTGGCTCTAGTGGCAGGTAGCGTCACTTTGTGTGTGTGTGTGTGTGTGTGTGGTATTGGGGATTGAAACCCGGACTGCCACTGCTCTACCTCCTCAGTCCTTTCGAATTTTTTTTTATTTTGAGATGGGGTTGTGCTTCAAGCTGGCTTTGAAGTTTCAGTCCTCCTGCCTGGGCCGCCCAAGGCTTGAGGAGCTGGGACTATGGCATGAGCCTCCACACCTGGTTTCATGGATTCCTTCCCTCGTTTCTGGACACTTAGCTGAAAGTTCTGCTTCTGGTCTTCTCACTTATGAGAATGAAGTAAGGAACCAGTGTGGCAGCGCACATCTGTAAGCCCAGCCAGCCCTTGAGAGGCTGAGGCGGGAGGATCCCTGTGAGTGAGTTCAAGACCGGCCTGGACCACAGCGAGGCCCTGTCTCCAGGGGAAGATGAATTAAATCCACAATGTTAGTTTAGTTCTTCTGTTTTCTTGCTGGTTTGTACCAGGAGTATAAGCCTAGCTTGGGCTGACTGCAGAGAGAGATTCTGAAGCTTCCCCATGTGTCGCCGCTGGCTCCCAGATCCTGCAGAGCTGACTTAGTGCAGGTGCCGGAAGCTCCCCCCACCCCCCGCAGTGATGTGAACTTAGTTTTTCCTTGCTATCTTGTGTACCTTGTCCCACGTGGTCTTAAGTCACTTTGTAATCAAAGAAAAAGAAACTGGAAAGCTTTAGCTGTAGCACTAAGTGCGTGAGGGGAAGCAGTCTAACTCACTGTCTTTCAGAAACATGATCTCAGAGATTCCAACAAGCGAGTTATAGGATAGTGACTGGGGTCCAAGATGCCAGCTTGAGGGATTTTGCTTTCATTAGAATAACAAGCCTGCAGAGGTTTTTGGTTTTTTTTTTCTTTCTTTTTTTTTTTTTTTTTTGGTTTGTTTTCGAAACAGGGTATCACCGTGTTGTCCAGGTTGGCCTTGATCTTACCACATCTAGCTCGAGCAGGTGCTGTGCCACTGAGCTATCTCCCTGGCCTTCAGGCTCATCTTAAACTCCAAGGTAACCCTCCTGCCTCAGCCTCCTGAGTGCTAGGATGGTAGGCTTGCCTAGCTCAGCCTGCTGACGTTGCGATCTTCCCACCCCCCACTCACTCCAGTCTGATTTGGAAGCAGCAGGGTGCCCGTTCTTTTTGGTGCAGGGCGTGCCAGTCTTATGTATTATTCATTTACCTGCCAGTCCCCCTGGAGCTGAGCTGAGGTCCAGCAGCTCAGCAGGGGCCATCCCATCCTTCACCGGGTGCCCTGCAGCCCCCAGGCTTGGAGCTTTGGAGCCTCAAGGAGTGAATCATTGGCTCCCTGTGCTGCGCTGTGGTCATTAGGGCGCCATCTGATCTGATCCTCTGAGCTGTCCTTAGGAGGCTGCAGGGTCCCCAGTTCCTTTTTCTTTGCTTTTCTTTTTTTTTTTTTTTGTGGGACTGGGGTTCAAACTTACGACCTTGCACTTGCCAGGCAGGCACTTGTGCCACCGAACTATCTCCCCAGTTCCTGCAGCACCTGTGTAATAGGATTCTGTCACCTGGCTGGGGAGCCGCACCCCTCCTGGGCCTGCAGGGCTCAGTAACTGCAGCCCTCTGCAGCTCCCAGGTGGGCGCTGGGCTACACCAACCGCTGAGTTGCCGCACCCTTCCCCCCAGCAGACGGAACTCGAGGAGCAGCTGCTCTGGCTGCGGGGACATCACTGCTGTCTGCCGCGCCTGCAGGCTCCACGCTGACATCATCAAAGCCACTCATGGCCCTGACAGCCACTGGGGACCGCGTGACTCCCCAGAGCACGCTCCGCACGTCTGTTCCACTCCACAGAGGCCGCCCTCATCCTCTGCCTCCACGCTCAGCTACGCCTGCTGCTTCTGTGAAATTCCACGCACACGTCACCCCCACACCCACTCCAGAGCCTGGCCTGATCCTCCCTAGGTACCGCACACCCAGCACTTCACCCCGTTGCACCACGACTCCTAACTGCCTGCCCCTTTCCTGGACTAAGGTGACCCTGGGAGAGCAGACAAGGAACTAGGTGTCCTTTGCTTTGGCATCTCAGGCACCAGCACAGAGCCCAGTAGGATGAAGTACTGACTAAATTCGTAGGAGCCAAAGGCTGAGTTAGGAAGATCACAAGGAGAAGGGCAGCCTCAAAAACACCGTCAGACCTTGGCTCTAGCACAAAGATAAGTGAAGACAATTTTTAAATATTTATTTATTTATTTATTTATTTATTTTTGCGGAGCTGGGGATTGAACTCATGACCTTATGCTTGCTAGGCAAGCACTTATTTTACTGAGCTATCTCCCCAGCTCCAACTAAAAACAAATTTATAGGAGCAAAAGTACCTGCCAGTGTGCTGGGTCCCAGATACTGAAAGCCCAGGTGAGGCTGCATTTGTTCACCGAGCAGGCGGTTTCCTCTGTATTTTACAGGGACTGTTCACCTCCAACGGTGCAGATCCAACTCTGGCCCTAGATGCTATGATCCACCTTTTCTGGTCTGGGAAGGTGACTAAGAATCCGGCTGGGCCACTTTCCTGCAGCCACACCCCTGCTCTAGAGCTCTGCTGGCTGCAGATAACACGAACCCTGTCCCCAGGGAGCATGGCGCTCAATGCACGGGCAGAAAGATAAGCTGTCACTCGATCCATGCCTGTGAGGATTGTCACAGATGTATGTGCCGTCTAAGGCGACAGCACAGAGAAGCCAGGGCATCCTGTGATGGAAAGAGGACACGAAGGTGCTTGGGGCAGCTCCCTAAAGAAGAGCTGACCCTGCTGGGCAGGGTGGTGCTTGGCTTTGCTGGCACTCAGGAAGCTGAGGCAGGAGGACCTCGAATTTGTGGACAGCCTAGGCTACTGAGCAAGAACTTGTCCCTATACAAATTAGATTTGAAAGAAACAATGTCTACGTAGAGTGGAGGGAAGACAGAGAGGCGTAGCAGCATCTGATAACTAGATGCCTGATGAGAGGGAGTTGCTCCGTTCTCACCAGGAGCCCTGCCAAGCCCACCTGTGTGGACGGCACAGGTGGCCCTCCGGGAGCCAGGCCCCTGTGGCCCGGCATGGCTAGCACGACAGACCTGGGATGGAGCCCTATAAGGCGGTGGTCAGGTCAGCAGGTCAGGAATGGGATTGGGCAGGGCAGCCTGGCTTTGATCCGTGGGCCAAAAGGAGACCGGAGGTGACACATCCTGGCTGGCTGGATTCATCTCAGACAGAAACCTTGGGAGCCCGGCAGGAACAGAGGAGGAGAAGAGGGACCTGGGGGTCAGAGCTGTAGCCAAGCAGGAGAGCGGCTGGCCCGGTGAGGAGCCCCATGAGCTCGAGGCCGGCTGGCACTGTATAGCGAGAACCTGTCTCAGAAAACCAAACTAAACAAGCCATTCCAAAACAAAACAACAAGTAAAATAAAACAGTAAAACAGAATCCCACAGGACCAGATTCTTCTCAGCCTTCTCTTGAGCTGTGCAGTCCGACCCCAGGGCCCTGCTTCCCTTTCTCAGTGCCTGCTGGAAGGGGTGACCTTGGACAGGAGGAGAAGGGGACCCCGATGTGTGTCATCTCTGAGGACACTGAAACTCTTTCCGAAAACTGCTGCAGATTTTCTTACCTCCAAATAAGAAGCGGGGTGAGTGTGATCAAAACGAACTCATGGGGCCTTTTTCGGCCAGAACCACCATTTTCTACTAACTTGTCAAAATGACTAACACAAAGGGTAAGAAAGAGGAACCTGGTATACACTCTCCAGGCCTTTTAGAAAACGTGGGGTGGTTTCTTTGGCCACGTATGCATGTGCAAATCTACAAAAAGGGTGATATTGTAGGCATCAAGGGAATGGGTACTGTGCAAAAATGAATGCCTAACAAATGTTACTATGGCAAAACAGGAAGAGTCTACAATGTTACCCAGTACGCTGTTGGCATTGTTGTAAACAAGCAAGTTAAGGGCAAGATACTCACCAAAGGGATTAATGGACGTATTGAGCATATTAAGCACTTAAAAAGTCATGATAGCTTCCTGAACCGTGTCAAGGAAAATGATCAGAAAAAAAACCCAAAGAGAAAGATCCCAGGGTTCAACTGAAGCGCCAGTCTGCCCCTCCCAGAGAAGTGCACTTTGTGAGGACCAACAGGAAGAGCCTGGGTTGTTGGAACCTCTTCCCTATGAGTTGGTGGCATAAACTGAGGGTGTCCCTCTGCCATTCAGCACCTAATTAGCAGCTTAAGTGATCTAGCTCCTATATAAAAATAAAATGGTCCTGTGTGGTAAAGGTGGTTTTCTTAGTTAGGCCAGGTATGTGGTGCCTTCTTACCTCAGAAATATCTTAGCAGATTTTCACTATAGCTAGTAACTGTGTCTGGTCTTTACTCTTCCGTGTTTTTCTTGCTGAAAGGCACTGCTGAGGTATTGTGCAGGTGTATACCCAAATATTCAAATATTTATAAAATATTTACATTGGCTTGAAGATCCTGTAAATCACCATGGGGAAAAGATGGATCCAAATAAATGGCAGTCACTTGAGAAACAAATGTAAGTCCATTTCAGTTAAATAAATTGCTTAAAGAAGAAAAAAATAAAAAACGCAGTGGAATCCAGGGTCCTGTACACTGAATAAACCCTAATAATAAAGGAAGGAAAGCCCCGAATGATACTACACCAGTCTGCACTGACAGATCCAGGGCCGAGGCAGCTTAGGAAATGTGAAGGTTCACTGGGAGGGGTAGAAGGGACCCCACATGAGCAGGGAAATGTTATGTATCTTGTTAGAGGTGTGTCATTACTTAGATTATATCGGGCTGGGCCTCATTTCTTTATTTTTGCAGTACCAGGGATCCAACTCAAGACTTTGCATTTGCTACCAAGCTATTTTCCTGGCCCTAGCCAGGGCTTTATAATCTGTTTGGTTTATAAGAGCATATGTATTTGTCAACATTCTGACTGTACACGTGTCTCTAAAGATAAATTTTTCTGGGGCCAGCAAGATGGCTCAGCAGTCTAAAGCACCTGCTTACTCAAGCTTAGGCAACCGCAGGGTCCTCGGTTCGATCCCTGGCACCACATGCTGTGCCAGCCCCACCCCCAGGGCAGGCTGAGTGGGCCATAATAAAAAATAAATAAAATAAGTAAATTTAGGTAAAGATATTTTTTCCAGTTAAAAATATTTTTAGGTGTGGTGGTGCACACCTGTAATCTCTGGACTTGGGAGGCTGAGGCAGGAGGATTCTGTGGAGTTGGAGGCCAGCCTGGGCTTCCTAGTAAGTTTGAGGGCATCAAGCTTAAGACTCTGTTTCAAAACCAAAACAAAATAAAGTAAAATGTGCTTCTTAAACAAACATTCCCAAATAACATGCAAACAAAGAGAACCAACAACATCTGTGATCCTGGCATTCCCAGAGGAACACATCCTTCTTAGGAGTCCCTAGCCAGGCACACACGCGCATGAGGAATGGCCGGGTCCTGAGTCTGCTTCCCAAGTTCTTAACTCTGACTTCCAGAGACACCAGCATGACAGGCGGGGGCCCCCAAAGAGTCCTTCTTGGCTTTGTTGCTGCGACTTCTACAACTCAAGTTCCAGACGATCACCTGACGGGAATATCCAGGCTGTCACTGGATTTACGATCGGCTTCCATTCAGGGGGCGCTGTGGTGACTGTGGACATGCAGTGTGGCTGCAGAATCGGTGCTCCTTGCTCTCTTGGAATACCAAACTGTTAGAAGATGCAAATTACCACCGGCGACGACTGCGTTTATTGTCTAATTCCTGTAGCTTCTGAGTCAGCCCGGGCCCACGTGATGGCTCAGCTAGACTGCTGTGACCTACGTGCCGGTAAAACTCGACCCAGGGTGAAATCAGACTGGCGAATCGAACATCCAATCAGGCGATCCAGCCACTCCAAGCTTACGGCCCAGCGCTGAGGTCAACGGGGCTGCAGCTGCTTCCAGGGCTTCCTCAGAAATCTGTTGCCAAATCTGCCTGCCAGGAGGCGCCCGTGGGGAACAGCCGAGCGGGAACTGTTTCTCCCTGCTCCAGACAGAAGGAGAAGTACTTGGAGCTACCCAGAGAATTAGAAAATCGAAGACGCGCTGCAGCGATCTGGGGGACAGCAATGTCGTTAGTTGTCCCCTCTTGGCAAGCGATGAAAGGCTGCTGTGGTGACAGCAGCCAGATGGGGTTGGCCCGGCCCGGCAGCAGGGGGAGGCGTCCGCTTTCCAGCACCACAGGCCGATCTGCTGCTGCTCAGCTCGATCTTGTGCCACCAGGCGGGTTCTGAGGCCACCAGCTGTGAGACGCCTCGTGCTGGCTGCTTACAGGACGCGGTGTAATTTATGTCCTTGCAGCCGGGACCCAGATGTTAGGCTGCAGCTGCTGATTGGAAGACGGCTCACAAATGCAGGAAGCGCTCAGGAGATGAAAGAAGATGCCCGGGCGTGCCGCAGCGAGCTGCAGGCGGCCATTGTTCTGCGTTTAAACACACGCATGCTCGCAGTCATGCACAAACGCACAAGGGGGACGTGGGCGACAGGAAGTCGGTTCCCCACAACACAGAAACAAATCTTATCAGAACTGCCTGAAGGGCTAACGTGCACAAACCCCAGGAGCCCTGTGCGTCTGGAGAGAAAGATAGGCACCCGCATAGCCTTTCCCAGCACGTGGCCGGCTGAGGCAGGAGGACAGCGACTTGGAGCCACGCTTGAGCAATTCAGAGACTTGCTGAGACGCTGTCTCAAAATTTAAAAAAATGGCTAGGGAGAGCCAGTGAGATGGCTCAGCAGACTAGGAGCCAGTTTAGGTAAGCTGTAGAACCGGGGTTCGATCCCCAGCACTACAAGCCGCACAGGCCCAGCCCCTGTGTGCGCTGAGGCAGTCACTGAGGTGTGGTGTGGGGGTGCAGGCCTGTAATCCCAGCGCTGGGGGGGAGGGGGGCTGAAAACAGGAAGATCACTAGGAGTCCAAGCTGTGTAGTGAGCCGCTGTACCAAATAAACAAAACAGACACAAAGGCTGGGGGATACAGCTTGTTCTAAAGGCCCTGGGTTCAATCCTTATTGCTTAAAAAAGAAATTCAGGGGATTTTTCATGATAATAGTTGGAACTAAGAATTCCAGTAACTTTGCCTTCAGGAATGATGGGCCAAATGTTAGAGAAAATGAGAATCAGTGAGCACCATAAGAAAAAGCAACTTAGGCAAGTGGGTGTCGTGGCCCTATTTTACAGCACCCTACTGACTGCACCCCGCAAGCATGTGCATCACCTTTGTACTAAACGACGGAGTGGCTTTTGTCCCAGGAAAGGGACAGAAGAGGCTGGAGGTGGCCCCAGCCTAACTCTGTTTGGAACTTTTTGATTGTACTGGAAATCTAACTCATGACCTAGCGTGCTTGCTGAGCTCTATGGCTGGCCCCAGCCTGACTCCGGAGTCTGCATGTGGGACACACCCCCTCCCCAGCTGTTCTAGAGGACATAAAGGTTAGGGAAGTGGCGCTCGGAGCTCATTGTTCTGCTGCCTCAGCCTCCCAGAATGCTGGGATTACAGTCCCATGCCACCCGATCTGACCATATGCATCCTGGCTCAGCCACTTCTCGGCCCTGCATCCACAGTGGTAAAATTAAGATGGCCATTTCTACAGTCTGAGCTATTGTAAAGTTCTGGTGTTGTCACGTACACAAGCATTTTATCAGAGTGCTTAGGATATAAGCCTTTAACAAATTGGCTGTTTTTATTAGTAAATAACAAAGGCTGAGCTTGAAATAAAAGTGTTCTTAAAGAAGCTAGACTATTTTGAACTCATCCTATTGGTACAATTTAAGAATCTTCCAAAACATTCTGGAACATTCTGGAAGCCAATACATGGTCTGACACATTTTAAAAGAAACACATAGGTTAATATTTGACCTTTCTGATTTTCAAAAACTAGTGAATAACAAAGGCTGAGCTTGAAATAAAAGTGTCCTTAAAGAAGCTAGACTATTTTGTACTCATCCTAGTATTGATACAATTTAAGAATCTTCCAGAACATTCTGGAACATTCTGGAAGCCAGCGCATGGTCTGACACATTTTATAAGGAACACATAGGTTAATGTTTGACCTTTCTGATTTTCAAGACACTATGTTAGTGTCTTAGGCTAAAAGAAAGTCCTTTTCGTTAATGAATGTTAGGAGAGACAAGGGGACTTCTCAGGCACAGGTGACAATGTATGACCAGAGCAAAAGCCCACCCAGAATGGAACTCACTGGATCTGCAGGGTGGGCATCGCGGTTGGCACGAGCAAGGGCAGCATGGGAGTCGCAGAGGCCTTGAAGGACAGCAGACACAGACCACAGAGTTTGCCACTCGAAAAGCCGAGCAGAGCGCCCATCGGAAGGCACAGTTCCCACTGGCTCCAGGGGCCACAGTGTATCCCATAGCGTCTGGGGACCAGGGGGCATCTGAGGGAAGGACAGCGGGCTGTGTCTGAATTCACCCTCGGAGCCACAGAGTGGGGTTGAAATTTTGAAAATTGGTGTCTAAGTAGAGAAAAAGTGGTTACCTATGATTATTGTTCCTTAGACAGGTTCTGTGGCGACTGAAGTAGTTTAGTTTAGTTTTGACACAAGGTCCTGCAGCATAGTCCAGGTTGGGCCTTGGACTCACTGCAGTCTCCTACCTCAGCCTACTGAGGGCTGGGATTACAGGAACCCTAGGTATCAGCCACCATGCCCAGTGTGATGATTGGATTTTTCAGGCTCAAGAAAATAGCTTTTTTGTGATAAGGCAGTATGGGGTTTTCAGTTACTTACTGCAGAAAGTCAGAGGATAATTCTGGAATACCACAATTTTCTTTTCTGTATTGAGGACAGGGTGTCCAGGGTCTCACTACATAGATTGGACTCAGCGATTCCCCTGTTTTCAGCCTCCCAAGTACTGGGATCACAGATGTGCACCACCACGCCCAGTCTCAATCACCACCTCAGTGCACCCACAGGCAGGGCTGGCACGGCACGCAGGGGATTGAACCTGGCTGCTCCACTCCGCCTAAGCAGGCGCTTTAGTCCAGTGAGCTATCAGGCCTGCCCTTAGAGTACCACAGTTTTTAAGTAAAATAATCATAGAATTTCTTGGGGGAGGCGACTGCAGTGGGTCTCCAGGGCTGTGGGTGCAGTGTTACCTTAGGGTCACTGGTTCTCACCTTCTCCCTGCAGCTTCCCCTCTCCTCTGTCTGCCTGTGTCCCTGATGTCCTGGGGGAGAGGGGAATTCTCTCTCCTACAAACAGTTCACAGTGAGCCAGGCATGGTGGTGCCCGCCTGCAATCCCAGCACTCAGGAGTCTGAGGCAGGAGGATCGCCCTGAGTTTAAGGCCAGCCAGGGTTACACAGAGTGACCCTGTCTCACAACACTGGGGGTGGGGGAAGGTCACAAACATTTGATCCAAGAGAGTCAAACTCACCTGCTGAGAGATGCAGCCTTCAGGACATCTCTTAGGGGGACAGGCTGGTTTGGCTGCCTCTGGCCACAGATGTGGGCAGCTGTGCACATCTGGATTTCCCAGCACTGCTGGAGGCTTCCTTAAACACAGCCAGACTGCAGCTCAAGGGCCGCATGTGCCGCCAACACCACTGAGGGGCAGAGGCCCCGCTGAGGGGCAGAGGCCCCGCTGATGTTGGTGCCCACAGTGGGTCCTGCCAGTACTGTACCCTGTACCACACCTGAGCCAGGACAGATGGCAGAGACTGTGGCGCTGACGGCAGAGCAGGCAATGCGATTGTCTCAGTACCACCAGCCCATGGCCAGGCAGGCACAGGAGACTGTATGACGGCAGGAGGGGACAGCCAGTTGCTCGCCGTGCAGGTTCCTGAGGGGAAGAGACACAGGAGGTCACGATGTGAATCCATCTATGCCTCTTCTTTCAAAATCTAACTCAGTGGTTGAGTCAGTGTTGAGCTTATGGGGAATTTGATTCTGTTTTAGGACCAGAAGCATGGCAGGAGCTGCGTTTGTGAGCCACTGTGTATGGAAACAGACAGAAAGGTTCTTAGCCTGCTGCTCTGTTACGTGAGAAATCTACGTGCCTTCTCATCCAGCAAGGTGTGATTTAGTCCACCCATGTGAGCAGCTGTAATTGCAGCACTGGGGAGGCTGAGGCAGGAGGAACCCCGAGAGTAGGAGGCCGGGCTGGGCCACGTGGTAAGGGGCTATGTCAAAAAACCAGAACTGCCCCTGCGTGAGGGCTAGAGTCACCCACAGTGATGCAGCTGCTGCTGACGCCCAGCAGGAGTGGACCTGGAGGCTGGCCAGTCTGGGGCTGGGGATGCATTTGTGCTCATTAGCATATGAATACTGCAGGGAGACCAGAGGAGTCACCCAGAGGGAGGAGGATGGACAGGGCAGGGGACCAGGGCAGTGTGAGCCGCTGAGGGGGAGCCTAGCTGGCAGGGTGCAGGGCCGCTGCTTCTCCTCCAGTGACAGGTGCTCAGAACCGGACATGGCTGGGAGCAGCTCCGCCTCCTCTCTGTTTTCCTTGGTGCACTTTGCACTGTGATCACATAAGTAGAGGGGAGTTGGTACGTGCGTGTAACGGATGAATCTCCATTCTTTCCCACCCTTTCCTCCCTTCCCTTTGGTTGCAAGGGGCAGTCACTTTCCTACTAAGGACTGGAGCCTAACCCTCTTCAGGGCAGTGTAGTACTCCGTGCTGTTACCTGTTGATGGACATGCAGGCTATTTTCAGGAGTCAGCTGTTGTGAGCTATAAATCTGGTGCACATGGAACCCTGGTCTATGATGTCTCTGACTCTCTCCAGAACATGCCCAGAGGAGACCAGCTGGACTGAATGGCTTCGTAGTTCTGCTTTTCTGAGGCATCCCCTTCTGCCAGCAGAGATCTTGAGGCCGGTGCTCCTGGCATGAACACCTGCTGGGCACTTCCCAGCAGGAGGGCAGCAGGGGTGAGGGCTCCTGAAGTGGCCCTCTCCCTCCTCTTCAAGCCTTCCTCTTCCAGTGACTCTTTGTAGCTTGCCAGCTTGCATCTGTAATTTCAGCTCCCAGGAGGCTGAAGCAGGACGATCCCTGGGGTCTTACTACATAGCTAAGCAGACCAGCCTGGGCTCTGTAGTGAGATCTTGTCTTTAAACAAAACCAGACCAAAGTAAACTGATAAATACTAGAAAGGAGGACAATTAAGGTGTTATATGAATTTTTGATGGGGGTAACACATTCCCACAAAGTTAGTGCCTTGAAAGAATTTTTTTTTCAATTAATTTGGTGCAGGGTCTTACTGTGCTGCTTGGACTCAGTGATCCTCCTGTCTTAGCCTCCCCAGCACTGGGATTATAGGTGTGCACCACCGTGCACAGTTTCAGCGGCCAGCATGACACAGCTGGGGTTCTGGGGCTGGCATAGCATGCAGTCCCGAGGATCGAACCTAGGTCCTTGCACTTGCCAGGCAGGTGCTTAGACTGCTGAACTATCTTTTCAGCCCAGAATGTCTATTTTTAATCTCACAATTTCTGTCCATCAGAAGTCTGGGCTGGCTGGCTCCTTAGGACCTTGAAGATTGATACCAGCTGGTGGCAGATGGGTCAGGGAGGGTCTTCTCAGGCCTGCCAGGAAGCTGAGAAATTCCCGACTAACCTATCTTTCACTCCCCAAGATGAGCAGCAAGGCCACAGTCTGGCTCTCTCTCCGTGGATGGGTTTTGCCCAGAAGAAGCCCCTGTCCTGGCCTCTGGCCACCCTGTATGGCCTGCTCCAACAGTGACAGAGCTCTGTCATCCAGGCCCCCTCTGCTAATGTGAGGAAAGAGCAGCACCAGGACGAGGTCACCAGGCCACTCAGAATGTTGCCAGATTTGGAGTGGCCGGGGGAACAGAACCTGGGTATTAATCCAGCAGGAAGTCAGGAGCCTACAGAAAGACACAGCTTTCATTATTTATACTACTGAGGATTGAACCCAGGGCCCTCGCACTGAGCCATATTCCCAGCCTTGGTTTCAAAATTTTTTGAGACAAATTCTAACTATATTGCTAAATTGCCTAGCTTGGGCTCAAACTTGTGATCCTCCTGCCTCAGCCTCCTGAGTGCTGGGAGCACATGGCAATGCACCATGACTGGCTTCAAAAAGATTTTAATATGCAAATCAAGTAGCAGTGGTAAAATAATTTAAGAATATTTGAGTCCATATGTCCAGTTTCCAAAATGAACTATTTGACATTCTTAGTAATATGACAGTGTCGTTCTAGTCCTGCAGAGTTGCAAAGCTAGTGACATGCAGTATTTTTTTCTTTCTTTCTTTCTTTCTTTCTTTTTTTCCTTCCTCCCTTCCTTCCTTCCTTCCTTCCTTCCTTCCCTCCCTCCCTCCTTCCTTCCTTCCTTCCTTCCTTCCTTCCTTCCTTCCTTCCTTCCTTCATGAGACAAGGTCTTATTATACAGCTAAGCAGGCCAGCCTGGACTTCAGCTCGTGATCCTCCTGCTTCAGCCTCCCAGGGTGCACGAGTGGCAGGAGTGTGCACAGATCCACGAGTACTTTAAAAAATAACTTTTGGATTGGCCATTAGTTCACTGATGATAAAAGTCCAGCTATTACGCTGGTGTAGAGGAAGTCCCTGGGTTTACCACAGGAGATCAACTGTCCTAGGATGAATAGATATTCTCCGCTGTCCTCCTGCACATATGTGCCCTCACTGTGGTCAGACACAGAGCCCCTGGGAAGCCTGCCAGTAAAGTGTCCTAGGAGGACTGAGTAGCTAGGTGCCACGAGGTGACATTTCTGAGTCAGGTATGGCAGGTGACTCTGAATGCTGGGGATGAGGTTATCTCCTTCAGAGAAAAAGCCTCCACATCCGCACATGTATTCTCACGGTCTCCCCAGTGCCCCACTTTGCAGAGTGAAGCCGGGTGGGGCTCTGCTGAGTGCCTGCCATTCTGCTTGCTACACACAATGTATGTGCTATTGTCCCCAGCTACCATTCAGATGACTAAAATCACGGGACTCCCAACCTAGCCAGCTGATGACAGGGAATACTATTTAGCCTCCAAATCCAGTTCAAGCATAGCTGCAGCAATTAGAGCAGAAGCTCTTGCAGGAACAGGACCTGTGCCAGCACAGTCTCTGGTTGTCTCAGGACATCGTGAGGGCTTTGGCCCTCACGGGAGAAGTGGCATGTCCTGCTATCGCGCACACCCAGCGCTGCAGCATTCGGAGAGCTTGCTTATCTTAGATTCTGGGAAACTCCACACACGCCCTGACCTTGCTTCTCCTCACTCAGGAATTGTGTCCCTGCTGGGCTCACCAAGTGGATGAGGTCACTGCGCTGCAGCCCAGAGATGGGGCAGGTGTTTCTCAGCCTGGTCACACTTCCTTCCAAAGAACCTAGAGGAAGTGTCCAGCAGATGGAAACCTGGAGTCCATGGAGCCTAGCCTAGCCATGTTGCCTCTGCACAACAGGACACAAAACCGAGACAGGTTCCTGTGTGGTTGAGATTGAGGTTTTAAAAAAAATTTTATTTATTTATTTATTTTCCTGTTTTTAGCTCTGGGCAGCAAATCCAGATCCCAAGTCAGCTGGGCAAGAGCTCTGCTCCATTGTGCAGGGCCAGCCTTGAGGGTGAGGACCCTCAGATTAGGGTTTAGGGCTTGCAGGGGAGACTTTGAAGCAGCTGGGGAGTCAGGCACAGATGACCACTGCCCTTGCTGACTGTCTGCTGGGGACTGCGTGCAAAGCGGGACTTCAATGCATTAACTAGAAAACCAGTCCCTTACTTCCTTCTCTACTCAGTTAAGATCAATAGCTAGGCATCTTCCCCAGTGAGTTAAAAAATATAATTTTACAATGATCCATGCACACCCATGTTGATAGCAGCGCAACTTGCAAAAAATTCTGGAAATGGGTCCTTCTGTTCATCAACAGATGAAGGGATTAAAAAAAAACATTGTATTATGGAGTGCTCCCCTGCCAGAAAGAAGGGTAGGGGCTGGGAAATAGCTTAGTATAATAAGCGCTTGCCTGGCATGTGCAAGGTCCTGAGTTCAATCCCTGGTTCTACAAACAAATAAAATATTGTAGCAGAAAGAAAGGTACATGTATGTCCTTTGAGGAAAATGCATGACGCCCTGGACCCCAGTGCTAAGCAAAATAAGTCAGACACAAGCTTGGATATCGTATGGTATCTCTTATATGAGATACTTGATTTATAAGGAAGGAGTAAAATAAAGGACAAGTAGGAAGGCAGAATTTTTCTCAAAAGGGTAGGGATGGGAGGGAGGAGGGAAGAGGAAAGACGGGGAGGGTGACAAAGGGAATTAAAACGTGTTGGACACATGGACTAGCTCCACACACAACATGAACTGCAAACATGCATTCATTAAAAAATTAAAAATAAAAAGACCAACAGAGCTGGGGAGTGTTTTGTCCAAAATGTTAAAATATACAGGTGCAAAATTCCCTCCTACCTTTGCAAAGTAGACCTCTACAATGACTCGCCTCACAGTGACCTTAGTAACATAAGCACTGTTTGGACCCATTGTGGAGAAAGGCACTGTCACCACACGTGGTGGCTTCAGTGGGCTTATGAAATGTTTTTGCTTTGGTTGTATGAACCTGTAAAACAAAGACAGGGGCTTCTGAGTAGTCAGTGAAGTTCTGCATGTTACACTGTTTTCCTGGGCCACTGTGACTGGCTGCAGTGATAAAGGTCTGCCACCTACTTGCCTCCTCCAAAGTGCGAGAGTTCACAGGCGACATTTAGCAAATGACCACACTGCCCTATCCCTGCAGTCCATGATTCAGCAGCTCGCATCCATAACTCATAGTGAAGTCATCCCATGCTTTCTGGGCGTTCAGGGCACACACCAGCTCTGTGGGTGACAGATGCCAGCTCTCGGCAGGTTCCACCTGGCGCCTTTTTCAGGACTGATTCCTGGGGGAGGATCAGGCGCCAGCCAGGACTCAGCCAGGCTCGGTGTGTTCCAGAGTCAGAGGCAGGCGGGAAGCCTTTCTGCTCCCCCTTGGCTCACGGCCATGGTTAACACAAATGTGTTGGTTTTTCTTTTTTGTGCGTCCAATTGCAACTTTCCAAAAATAAACCAAAGCAGCCATCAGGGCACGGGCATAGTACTACTACTAATGAGCAGCTTTTTCTGGACTTACGTAAACAACATTTCTGGGGTAAACTTTGCCCGCGAGGTCTGGACACACTTTTCTTCTTTTCCTTTAAATGTAACCTGCTTACTAATAGTTACCAGACTTCCCCTGAAATAGATTTGAATGGCAACCCCTTAAAACAAGATAGTGACCGATCACTAAAATCTGTGCACACAGAACACTGGCAGGATGCTCAGGTCCCAGCAAAAGTCACCTCTTGGCTCTGCGACCCCGCCACCCCTGCGACCCTGCGACACCCCCCCGACCCCCCAGCCCGCATCCGAGCATTCCGCCCCTCCTCCTTGCTCGGACCCATCCCTCGCCCCGCCTCGCCCTTCTCCCCGCCTTCCCAGTAGCTCTTCCCTCTTCCGCTTCTCTACTCCTGACTACAGGAGTTAGGGGTTAAGTTGTTACATCATCGAATTTGCATAGCCCAATGGCCGTACGACATGCAAATGAAGCGGCCCGTGGTTGGTTGACTGCTGACCCGATAACTCCGGGAACCTGTGCCTTTGTCCTCAGTAGCTGGGACGCAGCTGCCCACCGGGTGCTGTCTTGGAGCGGCTGCGGGACCGAGCGCGCCGCACGCCGGGCAAGAGCCGCCCGCACCCGCGCTCTCGGTGGGGACCTGCAGCTGCAATATGACTCTGGAGGAATTCTCTGCCGGAGAGCAGAAGACCGAAAGGTGAGTGGCCTCCGCCGGCCACTGCGTGACCCCTACCGCGGGTCGCACGCAGGAAAGTTTCCCCGTGTGTCCTGCCGGGGCCGGGGCGGCGGCGGGGCCGGGAGGGCTTGGGGCGCCCGGACGAGGTGGGACCGGGTCTCCGTGACGCCCGCTGCTCGCACGCAGGATGGACACGGTGGGCGATGCCCTGCAGAAGGTGCTCAGCAAAGCCCTGAGTCAGCGCAGCCTCACCGTCGGGGTGTACGAGGCGGCCAAGCTGCTCAACGTGTAAGTGTTCTTCTCAGTTCCCTCGTGTCCCCCGTGTGACCTCCCGCCGGCCCCGCCCGCTGCCCCGGCCGGAGGGGTGGTCCGGCGTTGGGCTTGGCGCTCACGCCGCCCTCCGCGCCCGCCCGCCTGCAGCGACCCGGATAACGTGGTGCTCTGTCTGCTGGCGGCCGACGAGGACGACGACAGGGACGTGGCGCTGCAGATCCACTTCACCCTGATCCAGGCGTTCTGCTGTGAGAACGATATTGACATCCTGCGTGTCAGCAACCCCGGCCGCCTGGCCGAGCTGCTGCTGCTGGGCGCTGACCCGGGAGGCGAGGGCGCCGCGCAGACCCCGGACCTGCACTGCGTGCTGGTGACGGTGAGGGGCGGGCTGGGGACCGCGCACTGACTGAGCCGGGAGACAGGGAGGGACTGGAACGGGACAGCGGGCAGCCCCCTGCTCGAGCAGGCGGACTTTCAGCCCAGAAGGGCCAGTTTCATCATCGGGACATTCTGGGGCAGAACATGTCTAGGCACGCTGGCCGGTGCCCAGCGGAAGGGTGTGAGTCAGCGGGGCCCAGTGACTCCCCACCTAGCTGCATAGGCTCGCGTGACTAATTCCTTCAGCAGGGCAGATTAGATAAAGCCACAGAAATTCCTGGCTCACCCCTGAGTAAGAAGCTGGCCTGGTTCGCTGCCAGGCTGCGCTAAAAATAGGAAGGGTGAAGGCAGCGGACCTATGCATTCCCCAGAGTTGCGTTTGGAGGTAGCGCGGAGGTTTTTTTCCTTTGCAGGCTTGCATTTTCAACGGACTGTTGTGCCCCCTGTGGAAGTCCCCGGTGGGTGGGGTGCTGCTTTTTCAGAGGTAGATGTGCTGGCTTGGTCTGCCTGATGTGACTCCTTTCGGGTTTAGGGGAGTGGCGACCAAGTGTTCTGCAGCGTGGCAGTCCCAGCGAGCGGCTTCGTGTCCCCAGGCGCCTTGTGTACGCATTGTGGACCTGTTTTGTACAATTTTTACGCTCATGGGTGTGCCGGACACCACTTGGCACACAAACTCGGGCATGAACTCAGAAATCGAAGAGGCCTCTGTGCCTCCGTCAGGGGCAGAGCTCTGTGAACTTTATAGGCGACAGGCGGCATAGGTGATTTTGCAAACTCTCAGCAGGCCGGGTATGTGCTCAGGTTCTGAACCAGTGCCCGTTCCCTAGTCCTGCAGCTGGTGTAGAATGCTCCATGGCTTCCTGCCAGAAGCAGTCGTGAGGAGGAAGGGCTGGTTGTTTTTCCGGGGAATTAACCTTTGTGTGCTGTTCCCAGAACCCCCACACGTCACCGTGGAAGGATCCTGCTCTAAGTCAGCTCATTTGTTTTTGCCGGGAGAGCCGCTACATGGACCAGTGGGTCCCTGTGATTAACCTGCCGGAGCGGTGACACAGCCTGGAGTGGACCAGAGCGGAGCGGAGCGGAGCCGCGTGGCGCTGAAGTTTGGAAATACCTTTGTACTTACTCTGAAGTTGCCCCCACACAGACGGTCAGACGCTGGATTAGGGAAACTGAAGCCAAGGGGCGGAGCGAGCTTGGCTGTGCGTTCTGGGGCCCAGTGACCAAGACTGGAGATGAGCGGAGCAGAGGGAAGGAGGAAGCTGAGGAGACCGGAAGCTGCGTCGGCAGGAGTGGAACTTGCAAAGATCCCAACCAGGAGGCGAACTGTACGAGTGGTTGTGTCCATTAAAGCTGTGAGCTTTTGGCCCTGGACTGGGTATTTAGGGCTTCTGTGCTTTCAAGAGAACCGGAAGGAATTCATCTCACCTCCAACCATATTTTATTGTGTTTTGACAATAATAGATTCTGAAAAGCTTTATTATAAATTGTACTAAGTTATTTTATGACGCGGAAGGCTATTTATGCTATACAAGTTTTTGAATTACAATGCCTAAATAAAGCGGTGTAGCTGCATCATTCAGTGCTTGGTGCCTGCTTCTGTTGGTTCCAGCTTGGACTGTGTTTCTGTTATTCTTTTTTAGTACGTATTTAAAGCACAGGCATTCTTCTGGTGTCCTCCTTGGTTCGAGGTTAGGAAACTCATCAGAATGCCACTTGAGATGTGGGGAAACATATTCCCAGAGCTCAGGAGGATGAGGCAGAGGGAACACTGCGAGTTCAAGGCCACCCTGGACTTGAAAAAGTGAGATCCTGACTAAAAAAAGGTCACTGAAGAGGGGTTGAGGCTGGGACTGGGGAGAAGGAATGGCTAGGGTTCGACTGGTACAGTGTGAATAAGCATTTTGTGGTGTCAGTGGTGCTAGAAGAGTTAGTGCAACATTTGGAAGTCCAGAGGCATTTCCAAAGTGAGACTTGTACCAAAAAATTAATTAGCTAATTATTTATTTGAAATAGGCTCTCTTGATGTAGCCCAGGCTGGCCTCCAGTTTGGGCAGTGATCCTCCTGCCTCAGCCTCCAAAATGCTAGGTGTGCCACCTTACCTGGCTCTACGTTATTCAGAAATGAGTGTGTTTCTCTGACTGGGGAGAAGAAAGATGTTGCTAGCAGCTACAGTTCTGTGAGTGGGTGGGACGAGGTCTGTAGCACCCTGGCTCCAGCACTCCCCTTCGGTTGCACCCTGTCAGTAGAGGCCTGGGTGACAGGTGTGTCACCATCATGCTGCAGGGTGACAGTGGGTCAGGGCTCTGGGTCCCAGGGAAAGATCAGGCTTCTCAGCTCTCGAGCCATGGGGTGCAGAGTCTCGCTGGGGTCTTGGGTTTGGTTTTATCAGGGCAGTGAGGGAGAGATTAGAAAGAAGTAAAAGGAATGGAAGACTTCAGTGGAACCATTACCCTGCTGGGACATTTGGGCACAGGAGCGGCAGGACCCAGAATGCAGCGCCCAGCCTGCCTGCCCTCCCCGCGCCTCAGGGCTGTGGAGAATCAGGGAAGACAGAGCCGCACAGGTGCAGCACCTCCACACATGTGTTCTCTGCCTCTGACCTGGGCCAAGGTGGGCCACAACAGCTGGACCGGGTTGCTGGCTGTTCTGTTACCAGAAGACTTAAGAGCGGTGAGTGTTAGGCAGGATTTCACTCTGTTTTATGTCGTAAGACGGGCTCTCACTGTGTAGCCCAGGCTGGCTTTGAACTCTTGGCAAACCTGCCTCAGCCTCCTGAGAGCTGAGATCCCAGGCTTGTACTAGGCGACAGGGGCTGATTTTTTTTTTTTTTTTAAAAACTTTATCTATCTATCTATCTATCTATCTATCTATCTATCTATCTACCTATCTATCTATGTTATGGCCACCTCAGCCTGCCCTGGGGGTGGGGCTGGTGCAGCATGTGGTGCTGGGGATTGAACCACAGTCCCTTCGGTTGCCTAAGCTTGCCTAAGCAGGTGCTTTAGACCACTGAACTATCTCACCAGCCCAGATAGGGGCCGAATTAACATGAAGCAAAGGAATGGACAGAAATGATGAACTCAGGGCCGTGGGTGTTTGGGGTGGAGGAGCCTGCGTTTAGCATGCACTTGGTGTGCAGGAGGCCCTGGGGCCAATTCCTAGTGCTATGAAAATCGCAGTAGCAATAGGTAGTGGCACAGGGGCTGGGGAGATAGCTCCGAGGCACAAGTGCCTGCTGGGCAAGTGCAAGGTTGTGGGTTCGAACCCTGGTCCCAAAGGAAAAAAAAAAATAGGTAGTGGCATGGCCCATGCCTGTCATCCAGCAGGCTGAGGCAGGAGGATCACCAAGGATTTGAGGCCAGCCTGAGCGCCACAGCAAGGCCTTGTCTCAAAACAATTCGCAGGGTCTTATGAAAGCGCAGGAGATTGCAACAGGAAAACATCAAAGGCCCCAGAGTCGTTGCTCCGTGCACACCTGCCTAAGTCGCTGAGAAGGTTTTCCTCTGTCCTGAACTTGGCGTGTGCAGAGGAGAAGCAGCCACGCTCCCCCTCCACAGGGCCCTGTTTGTGCGATCCTAGCAGGGCTGCTGATTTGGGTTCTGCTTTGTTCCTGCTTCCTGATTGAACAGAAGAAGTGAGGGAGGTGTTGAAACCCCAGGTGGAAGGTCAGGTTTGCAGTCAGTGGGGTGCCACTTGCCTACTCAAGGCTAATGTTCTTCACTATTGCTTTAAAAACCACTATCACCATGTCTGCCATGTGGTGGTGGTGGCTGTCATCCTAATAGAAGGAGGCTGAGGCAGGAGGGTTGCAAGTTCAAGGACAGCCCAGGTCACCTGGTGAGCCCCTGTCTCAGAACAGGAAAGAAGAAGACGGGCTGGCGCATGGGCCCTCGCCTGCATCAGGCTCTGTATTCAGTCCCTAGGGCTGAAACCACCCCCAGAAAATAGCACTTTGTTGCCTCAGTGACGCAACTGAATCTCAGGCTGGGCCCTTCGTCCATGTGACAGTCGGAGAGTCAGGACCTCTGCAGCGGGCCACACGCACGGAGGCCACCAAGCCACAGTGTGCTGACTATGGGGCTGTGCTAACCAAGCCAGCGGTCTCTGGAGTCCGGGGCTCCCCAGACTGCCAGCGAGGAGCTCCGGTCCTGAGACCCAAGGACAAAAGGCGACCTCGGGCAGCCCCCGGGGGGGATTCAAAGAACAAAAGCTCTGGGGCAGACAGAGCCAGGAGGAGAAAAGGAGGTGGCGCTTTGATCTGAAACTGCCGTTGTTCTTGCAAATGGCACAGAATCCCTGACTGGCTGAGGGCTGGCCGGTGTTTGGCTCACCAAGTACCACCCCGGGGGCAGCAGCAGATGGCACCGAGATGGAGCTGAGTGTGGCTGCAGTTTGTCATCTCCCAGAAAGCCTGGATAGCCCTTTGTGCCTCTCAGGCCAGTTGCCCCTTACAGTGTGTATATGCATGTGTGTGTCTGTGAGCCAGGGGTGCGCCCAGCACAGGTGGAGAGGCTGCAGCACGGGCGCTCCAGGCTGCTGTGGGTATTTGCCCTGCCCTCTGAAGTAGCTGCTGTCCTGCTGTCTGTGTTTTGTTCTTCCTGGTGCTGAGGAGGGAGCCCAGGGCTTGGCCTTGAGCTGTGACCCTGCTCTGCATTTTAATTTTTACTTGGAGGCAGGGTCTTGCTATGTTTCCAAGTTCCCCAGGCTGGACTCAAACTTTCGATCTTCCTGCCTTAGCCTCCCAAAAGAGTGTTGGAGTCACAGGTGTGTCCCACCACCCGGGACTCAGGAGGTGGAGACAATAACAGAGAAGCCCATCTGCCCAGAGGCCTACGGCCCAGACAGGTGTTTCAAAGGGACCGCGGAGCTGGGCTGGCATGCAGGTGCAGACCTGGCGTCCACCCCCAGCTCCACTGGGGAAGAAGAGGCTTTAAAACCTGGTGAAGCTGGCATGGTGGGGCAAGGCCTGTAATTCCAGCCCTCTAGGGGGCTGGGGCAGGAGGGCCGACAGTTCAAGTTCAGGCTGGATGATTTAGCAACTTGGTAAGACCCTGTCCTGTGCTGTGCTGGTCCCGGTGAGCCATGCCGGCCCTGCCCATGGGGTGCATTGAAATGGGCTGTTGAGACTGGGCGTGGTGGCACGTGCCTGTAATCCCAGTGCATGGGAGGCTGAAAACAGGAGGATCACTGAGTCTAATCTGTGTAGTGAGACCCTATAGACCCTGTACTAAATACATAAAAAACACAAAAAACCCTGTCCAATAGACAAACAGACAGACAGCCCAACAGACAGACAACTGCTGGGGAGAAAGCTCAGTGCAGAGCCAGAGTTTGGCTCCTAGGACACAAACACATACATGAGAAATAACACCCGACTGCTGCGATTGGGAAGAGGCTGCTGGGGTGGCCGCAGGAGCCCGGCAGAAAGGCTCCACGCTGTTAGGTCCTCACTGGGTCGGGAGCTGGGAGCCAAGGGAGTTTGGTCCACGTGGATTCCACAGCTTTAAACCAAAAACCAAAACCAAAACAAAACAAAAAACAAAAAGAACAAAACAGTTGTCAGCTGGCCGTGCTGGTGCTCACCTGCCATCTCTGCACTGAAGAGGCAGAGGCAGGAGGATCATCCTGGGTTCAAGGACGGGCATAGCGAGACCTTGCCCCCGAAAGCAAGACAAAGCACAATCGGGTGTCAGTGCGAACGCACGGGTAGATCTTGCGGGTGATTCCTGACTTCCGTCAGCTTGAACAGACCTGGTTGTTCAGGACGTCGTACCTGTAGACCAACCTTACTCTAACGAAATTTCCAAATAAAGTCCACTCCTTTCTTCATTTGCTTGTTTCTTTGGACAGAGGGTCTCGCTGTGTAGTCCAGGCTGACCTTGAACTCCATGCGTGGACCAGGCTGGCCTCAAACTCCCACGGATGTTCCTGCCTCGGCCTCCCCACGCGCACCACCCCACCTGGACTCCAGCTCTTTCTTCCTTAAAATTCATTCCTTTCCGTCCTAAGCAACTGAGGCTTGGAGCTGTGAGGGCGGTTCCTGGTTCGTACAGGGAGAAGTTGGAGAGGCTGTCTCTGAAAGCGCAGGAGGCCAGCCCCGGAGGCCAGCCCCAGGGGGGCAGATGCTGAGATAACTGCGTCTGATCTCTCACAGATGGGTAAGTGTGGCAGAGCGGGTGGAGCCTGGGAGCCTCAGGTGGAGGAGGGAATGGGACAGTGCCATTCCCAGCGCAGACCCTAGCCGGGAAGGAAGCGCTCGCTGAGCTTTGTGAGGGCCTCTCTGTCACAGGCATTCCTGCTAGAGAGGCTTGCATGGAGAAGCACCAGCCCCGGATCACCAGGGGGCACAGTGCTGGGGCCTCTTTGGGTGCACAGCCAGAAGCGGCCACCTGGAAAAAACCTGTGTGGAGGTGGGGACAGGACAGGGAGCCAGGGGCTGGGACCTGGTGGCTGCAGAAGCCAGCAGAGCTTCCCAAGCTCGGGCTGAAGCTGG
Organism: Myocastor coypus; assembly: GCA_004027025.1. NCBI lineage: Eukaryota > Metazoa > Chordata > Mammalia > Rodentia > Myocastoridae > Myocastor > Myocastor coypus. Next base: position 30,970 of record PVJA010010190.1, read on the forward strand.
GTCCCGAGGCAGGATTGCCTCAAGGCTGGTTTGGGCTACAGAATGAGTGTTCCATCAACCTGAGCTACAGGAGAGAACCTGTCTCCGAAACAAAACAAAGCAAAACAACAAAAAGGAGGACGGAGCAGCTTTCTGGGAGAACTCTGTCTTAAGGAAACAGCACACAGCACACCCTCAGCCAGGTCCACCACCCAACTGTGGGCCTCATCTTCTGACAAGGAGGCACTGGCCCTGTCCGCCTGGTGGGAACCACTCAGACCTGGCCCTCTGTTCCCCGGAACTTCACTCCTCAGATGCTTTTCCGCAGGTGTTAGGGTCATTCTTTTGTTTTTGTATTTATTTATTTGGTACCAGGTCTCCCTACACAGTTCAGACTCACATTGATCCTCCTGTTTCAGTCTCCCAAGTGCTGTAATTATAGGCATACACCACCATGCCCATTTTGGTGTCTGGCTTGGCATATGGTACCGGGGATTGAACCTGGGCTCTTGTCCTTGCCAGGCAGGCTTTTAGACCTCAGAGCTGTCTCCCAGGCCAAAGGTCATTTTTTTTTTTTCTTTTTTTTATCTCCTCCAGGGCTGCGCTGTATAAACCCAAGAGCCAGCACTCTCCCAGCCAAGCTGAGTCCCATGCTCCCGGAGCAGGCCGCCACACTGTGGTTTCTGCAGAATAGGGAGCAGACACAGCTCTTAAGTCAGAGTGGCAGAGTCAGACCCATGCAGTGTGTGTGCGTGTGTATGCCTGTGCGTGCCGCTGGGAGGTGATTAGGAAGCCTTGCAGGACAGGGACATGCTTGACGCAGTCCTGGAGCACAGTTAGGAGCCCAAAGGGCAGCAGGGCAGGTGCCTGGGATATGTCCTGGAGGATTAGGAGTGAGGGAGAGAGGCAGAGCGTGGACTTCGCTCCTGGTGGCGGTGAGGCAGTGCTGAGGACTTTGCCTGGACAGAAGCTCTGTGGGCCACAGTTCATTCAGATGGACTTGGTTACCCGGTCACAGTGTGCTGGGCAGGGACCCGGGACTGGGACAGTGAAAGGGCAGCTGCCACTGATTGCTCCTTCCCTCCAGGCAGCCCAGGGTGGCCTCCAATGAGCTGGATACTCGGGGCTCACCCCTGGCCCGCCTTTCCTCCTGCTGTGCTCTTGCTGCACCGCTGCCCTGGCCTCAAAGACACCCCTGTCCTGGCCGTAGCTGCTAACGTGTAAGCGCAGCCTGCAGACACCCTCCCGTGGCCTTGGGGCGCAGTGGGCTGAGGTGTTGCTGGCCGTGGTAGCTGTCCTGATGTCCACAGAGATGGAGATGACCCTGGGAAATGCCGTGGGTCTGGGTGGGCACCAGCCTGGGGCATGAAGGGTAACTAACTCCGGGAGGCCTCAAGGCCTCCGCAAGTTATCCAACTGGGTGACATCAAGGATGTCGTGCGTGTTGTGGGGAGGAGGGAGGGGCTTTGCCTCTCCTCACCCTGCTTCATGCCCTGGAGTCCTCGAGTGGCTGTTAGCAGTGCCCAGCAGGCTGGGGCATGGTGGTGTGTGCCTGTCACTGCAGAACTCAGCAGATTGAGGCAGGAGGACCCCCTGCCCCCTAGGCAGCAAGCAGATAATGTGGGTGTTTGAAGGAGCACTTAGGAGTTGGGGTTTCCAGGCCTCCTCCAGTATGACACTGAGGGTGACAGAGACCTGCTTTGAAATCCCTGCCTGGCCCTGGCCCCTCTGCCCGGTGCCGACTTGGTCATCACTTGGGCTTTCCTGTTGCCAGCAACACGCACTGGCGGCGTTCCTCACGGGCGATGGCCAAGGCGACAACAGCGGAAAACGACCCCCCACCCCCACCAGTATATTCCAGTAGTCCCGTACCAGATTCTGTTGCTCCTCTCTCTTAGAAATGGCTAGCCACTGGGGTGCATAGCTGGCCACTGTGGTGTGCACTGTGTAAACCAATCCCCCGTGGCCAAGCCCTTCTGCCTCTGTACTTCCTCCTTGCTTAACTCATATAAGGTCCAGGCCACCACAGGCAGGACCTTATATTCTGGGAATGACCCTGATGTAAATAAACCCACTGCCACATCCTGGGTGCTGTTCTGCTGCACAGCGAGCTGCTTGGATACACAAACTCAAGCACGGCACGGCTGCGACTGCACGTGAAACCCAGGGGGGAGGGGAACAAAGAGCAACCAAGACTGGCAACTGGACACAGGAAGCTTGACCTCCTGCAGACAGGAAGGGTGGGGCCGGGACTTAGAGAGAGGGAAGGTACGCTCTGTACTAAGTCTGAGCCAGTCTTCCCCCAGTGCCGTATGCACATCCTGTACCTCGGCCACAGGATCGCTGCTGCCCTAATACCTCGGCTTCCCACGTACCTGCAGCTTAGCTTCACTTCTGAGACTATTCCTTATTCTTCACCAACAAACTCCTACTCATCCTTCAAAGCCTTCTCCCATCAGGCCCTTCTGACTGATAGTGGCAGTCCTCCTGCCTCAGCCTCCTGAGTAACTGCTCCCAGTCATGTGGACTATTCTCAAGGACACCTGGAGCTTCCCTCTTCCACCTAATTGTGCTAAGCGCTGCTTCCTCCATGCCGCTGTGATGCGAGGCCTCTGGTTGGCCACGGAGCGCTGCCTTAAGGGCAGTCTTTAGCTCTTTAGTGTGAATTTGCTCACACTGCACTTTCCTCAGGGATGAAGACTAAACCAGTTTCTGAAAGCACTGACAGATGAGGCAGAGACTGCTGGGATTCAGGGCGCAGCTCCCCTCAGGCCTTGCCCTTAATGGCTACCAGTGACTCAGGAGAGCGCTCAGAGATGCAGGGCTCTGCTGCGACAGCCCCCCCCCCGCCCCCCAGTTAGCTGAGCACCTGAGGAACAGGGCGGGGCCGGGCTCGGCCCCATGTAGGAGCTCTCTAGGAGCCGAGTGTGGAGATCGCAGCTGCGGGTGTGGGGCAGGAGGCTTGAGCTTTCACGTTTGTCCACCAGCCCTGGCAGGAGAGCGCATGGTGTGACATGCCTGTCACCACAGCACTGGGAGGCTGAGGCAGGAGGACCACCAAGTTTGAGGCCAGCCCAGGCTATGCACTCACTTCAAGGACAGCTTGAACTGTGTGGCAAAAGCCTGTCTCAAAACATCAGCAAAGAAAGCTTTAGCGAATCTCGGGTCTCCGTGTGACCGTGAGTGGCTGCACCACCGGCCAGCAAAGGCCAGCGACAGCCTGGCCTCTGTGTTCCCACTCAGGCGGCCACCAGTGCTAGCCGAGCTGGGTGCTGTCTTCTCACCCCAGCCCTGAAGCCCTTCCTGCCGCAGTGCCCTTGGATCCTGGGCTTCCAGGCCTCCAGAGGGTGGGGCCACCTGGGTGTCCCCAGATCCTGGCTGCCTATCCCTGCCCTGTGCCAGCGTAGGGCAGCGCCTCCGGAGTCAGGCATCACCGGGGCCTGGAGCCTTTGTGTTTGTTACCTGTCTCCACAGTCTGAGCAAGGGAGCCTTCCTGTCCCTCGGTGTCACCAGGCCCCTCCCTGACAGCCTCTCGAGCCTCCTGTCTCCCAGACACGAGGGACAGGGCACCAGCCGATACATTCTTCTCTTCTAGCTGTCTCTTGCCGGTTCCATGAGGACCTGTGCCTAGGCCCACAGGGTCTGCTCTGGACTTAGTGACATGTGTGTCCCCAGAGCTGCCTCTTGACACCCAGCAGCTGCTCAGGAAATGTGGGTGAAGGAGGATGGGACAGACAGGATGTGTGGTATGAGTTTAGTAAGTGCAACATGGACACAGGGACATAGCCAGGCACTGACCTGGCCAGAGAGCCCGTGCTGCCCGAAGGATGCCTCCCAAGGCTGCGACCATGCTGGGCAAGGGGAGGCTTCTCTGTCTTCTGCACAGCAGACTTCTGAGCAGAGCTCATGGTGTCGAGGTTGCAAGGCCGCAGGGCAGATCAGTACCAGAGAGCATTCAAGGAGCATGGAATCTCACCCATGAGCTGTCAGATGCAAACCACAACGGAGTGCGCTAGGTCTGCTCTTCTGTGGGGGCCAAAAGTGAGGCACCAGTGAGGGCAGGGACTGTGTCCTCAAGAGGAGGAGAAATGTGGGGTGCGGGGCTCCTGCAGGCTGCCCCGAGCACTTGCGCCCCACACACCAACTTCGCCCTGCAGCAGCTCCCAGCAACCAGCACATCGGCTGCACCCAGAAGGGGCTGGACTGGGAGGAACACTGGCCTCTGCCCTCCCCAGCGCTGGTGACAGTGGAGGATCGGAGCCCAAAGACATGGGGCTCTGTTTCCACAGTCATATCAGGGACGATCAGGAAGTGACCCAGGGCTCAAGTCCAAGCCACCGACCTCAGGCCAGGGTTCTTGTTGTAATAGGCACACGCCCTGCTGGGTGGTTAGGTGCCTTTACGCCTACGAGCAGGTGGACCACAAAAGCAAGCAATATAATGCATGGCATCTTCTAGCGTGCTGTTTATTTCACTGAGAAATGGCCCACGCATACAGCGTGCACTTCTTGGAGATGTATGTGATATAAAAGCTCAATGGTCAGACAGACGGGAGGACGCTGGTTGAGAAGGCGACAAATAAAGAGAATCGTTGGCACGTGTTTTACTACGTAAATTCATCTACACATCAAAATTACTGAAGAGTTGTTATAAGGTGTCCTCCCCCAGATTAAAGATTAGTGAAGTATAAAAATAGCCCAAACATGGAGAAAACATATCAAGCCTGTCCTTTAAAAGTAAGGATCATCTTTTACATTTTAGTATGGTAAGGAATTAAAAAACTTGACTTTTATTACTATTACTTTTTGTTTACAAAAAGAAAACCATTGCAAGCCGTGGCTGTGAACCACCTGGTACACATTTCCCTCATTTCAAGCAGAGGCATTTCTCTACGGATCTGGCATCGTGGCGTTTTAGCCAACTCCGCTGGCCATGGTCCACAGCCTGTGCTGGGCAGATTCGACTGATGAAGAGTGAAGATCTTACACAGATGACGGAAACCAGGCTGCACCAGGAGCAGCTATACTGAACACTTCAGTGGCTTCCTGGGAGAAGGGACCCAAACACACGATTCCCTGCACGTCCTATGCACGTGTGCAGGTGCTGCCTCTTCTCGGAGATGTCCACTGTGGCTGCGGCCCCTGCCTGGGTGCGCCCAGATGTGATTCCACTGTTTCCAGGAACCTATGCTGCCCCTGCTCGGGAGCTAAAGGACACAGTCTATTCTACACCACCAAGGCAAATGGACACTTTCCGGAAGCCTCCAGGCTCTTTCCCCTGTGAGGATAGCAACAATGCTGTGTCCAGCAGGTGTGTCCCGCCCGTGAGGCTGGAGTGAGGGGGTCTGTCAGGGAGGACAGCAGGGGCAGGCGCGGCGGTTGCGCTGTGCCTGAAAAGCTGTAAGCGAGGGTGCAGGGAAGGCCTGGGCTCTGAACCGAGCAGCAGAAGGGAAGGGCTTGTGGAGCCAAGGGCGTGCGGGCTATGCAGATAGCTTCAGGGCTGCAAGGTTCCGATTTCCCTACTTGAAAGCTGAGGGAGGCTCTCGCATCCCATTCGCTGGTGCATCCGGGAACCCAGCAGCCCCCACACAGGTGAGGGCCGCAGTGCTACTCACTGTGTCAGCTCTCAGCCCACTTTAGTGTGGCCCTGAGGGCAACCCCATCCTCAGCTCTATGAGAGCCCAGTGGAGCACCTGACCCCAGCCCTGCTGCTCAGGGCAGATAAGCGGCCTCAGGGCACACTGAGGCAAACCATTCCTTCTTGGGGTCGAGTCCTTTTGGAGGGCAAGTGGCTTGTTTTTGTGCGGGGCGGGGTGGGGGGCAGCTGAAAGTGCCATAGGCCTCTTCGAGGCGTGGGCAGCAGTGGCTGAGAACACTGGGCACTGCGCCAGCTTCGTGTTCAGAAGGAACTAGGTACTCAGCATCTAGCTGTGGAACTGGGGTCCCAGGTGCGTACAGCTGGGTGCATCCCTGCCCCAGCGGAAACCAGATTGCTAACTCCACCAGGGCCCGGAGGTCTCCCAGCTCTCGTTTTGTGATCATTTCCCACTGTGTCCCAGCCCCTGGGGCTGGCAGGGTGCTGGCACTGCTGGAAACAGGACACAGACCAGAGGAGACAGAGAGAGGCGGGGACTGCCGGGGGGTGGGGCGCTGATCCTAAGCTGCACCCAGAGCTTTTGACATTTCTGCTGAACCCTTGGCTGGGCTGCAGGGCTCCTGCATGGTTCAGCCTGAGGTTTCAGAGAGCCTGAGGGCCTCCTGAGGGCGAGGCTTCCTAGGGTCCCCCAGGGTCTTGCTCCCTTCCTGAATTCAGAGGCCCCAAAGTCCAGAGGCTTCTTATGAATGAATACCTGACCAGAGGGCCTTCCCTTCAGCCTTGAGTTTTGACTGGCCCAGCTGATAAAATCTTAGGGCGTAGTAAAATTTCAAGAGAAGAGAGCGAATTACTTGATTACACTGACTCTAATCCTTAAGGCATTCTTTCTTTACTATTTATACAGTAACTATACGAACACAATGTTTTTAGACGGGGTCTTGCCGTGTAACCCAGGTTGGCCTTGGGTCACACAGCGATCCTCCTGCCTCAGCCTCCTGAGCGCTGGGGACGACAGGTAGGCCCAGCCATGCCTATGTTATTGAAAATCATTTTTTATTCTTCATGTATATAACTCAAGATAAAATTATAACTTCTGGCATTGGGAAACCGCTGCTATACAGACCGGAGAGTTTTAATGAAGAAATAAACATTGAGAAGTGGACACACGCAGGTGCACATATGCATCCTGGGGTCCTCGTGTGTGCAGGACAGGTTAGCATGGCCCTCAGAACACCATGCGGCACCAAGGCTTTGGGATGGAAGCCATTCTTGGCATTTTGACGCGACAGGTGCTCAGCCTAGTCAGGGCGCGGCTTCCCCACAGCAGCTGCGGCACGCTGACCATCCTGTCAGTGAGGGGCTCAGGCCCATGCTTCCTCCCCCAGCCACCCGATCCAATCCCACGGTGCCCACATAGAAAACAAGGTCCCATTCTGTTGGAAATCAGCGAGGGGTACTGCAGAGAAAGGGCAGCTTGGAGCCGCAAGATGTCCGAGTCCATCCTTCCCAGCCAAGAGCGTCAGAGTGACGAGCAGCAGCGGTACCAGAAGCTGAGGGCAGGTCTCTGCAGGCGCCACCATGCCCCCACGGGGTGGCTGCAGACGAGGAGGAAGAGGAGGAGGAGGAGGCGGAGGAGGGCAGGAGGCAGCCTCGCCCCTACTATAGCAGGGTGCAGGTCTTTTTATCCTTGAAAGGGTTTTCCGAGGTTGGGATGCCCACGAGTAGGGGGTCGCTCCTGGCACGCTCCTCACAGTAGGACATCAGGTCCGCAGATGCCTTGGACACCTTGGGACACAGTGGAGACAAGAAGGACAGTGCCTCAGTGCTTGCCTAGAGAGGAGGCTGGAGACCGGCCAGGACCCCACGTGCGGGGCCAGAGGGAGATGGTGCCGCTACAGGCAGGGCTGTAGGACCAGGACCAGCCAGGCTGCAGCGGGCAAGCACGCATGCCCTCACTGGCTGGCTGGCTGGGGCTCAGCAGGCATCCTGCAGCTTGCAGGGGGCTGGGCTGGGACAGAGTTGAGGGTGGGTGAGTAGCCAGACTGGGTGTGGAGGCAGGGAGTGTGGGGTGTAGGCTGGGCTGAAGACACGTGACAGCCCTGGGGAATTTATCAGGTGATGGTTCCATCCCTGGGAATGTTGGGGGTCACAACATTCCAGCACTCGCAGCCTGTTCCAAGAGGAAGAGTTCAACGTCGAGGGACCCAGTCAATACATTGGTATTCATCCTATAGATAGGAAGTTGTTACCTACGCGGGCCCACTCAGACAGCTCTTCTTTGGTTTGAGACAGGGTCTCACTATGTATTTTAGTTTGGGATCCTCCTGCCTCAGCTTCCCAAGTTCTGGGATCACAGGCAAGTGTTGCCATGCTTGGCACCTTAGGTCTTTTTTTTTCCCCCTGTATTTAGGACAGGGCCTCCAGGGTCTCACTATGTAGGTCACTACGTAGGTCACAGTGATTCTCCTGTTTTCGCCCTCCCAAGCGCTGGGATTATAGGCTCAGTCTTAGCGCTCCCCGGGGGGCGGGGCCAGCACCGTAGGTTAGGTCGCTTGAAATGGGTAAGAAATAAAAATGAAGACCCCGAAGCTGCCAGTTCACTCCAGGGCGATCCTGGAGCGAGTGGCAGGAGGTGGCATCTGTCTCCAATGGGCGCCCCAGCCCAGGGGGCAGGGGTGGGACCCCAAGCTGGCGGCGACAGCCACCTCTCACCTTTATTCTCTCAATGGAGGCCTCTAGCCGCAGCTGCTGCACCGTCCTCCGGGCCTGGGCTATGTTGTTGGTGCTGGCGGTTTTGCTGGACATCTTTAAGGGTCCTTTGTCCTTAAAATCTAAACAGATTTTTTTCCCCTTAGCAGTGAGTAACAGAAAAAGACAACTTGAGATGAGTCATGCTCAGGGACAAAGTTCCTATGGCGAAAGGGAAAAGGCAGCAACAAACCTCCGTAGTTAAAAAGGGTGACAGTTATCGCTAAGTTATGCAAACATTTATAAAAAAAGCTGTGGTACGGGAGAAGCTGAAAGGCAAATCTCATCAAGGAGCTGCTCTTACAAACCTAACCTGCCATCCCAGCACTTGGGAGGCTAAGGCAGGAGCATTCCTACTTTAGGGTAAAAGGCTCCCTGCAGTGCGTGTGGAACCCACACACCGTCCATGTGAATCCGGGTTGCACAAACCCAGCCCCAACAGGGAAATCAAGGCGCATGCGTCTGTGCACCCACGCGCGCAACCTGAGAGCTGCCTGCGGGACTTGTCGGAGAGGAGTGCATGTTTCAATCTGTAGGAGTCAGGGGCTGCCCGCAAGTTGCCCGCAAGCACGGTCACTGTTCCTGGGCCACACCTCTGCCGTCCCCTTTAACGGGAGTCCGAGTTTTTCTCTCTGCCTGCAGCAAGGCCTGGCACTAGGAAGCAGCTCGGTGGCCCTTGCTTGGCGAGCCCCGCACGCACGCAGTCAGGCGTGGGAGCCAGCCTCCATCCAAGGAAAGCGACGCCAGCGTGGCGGTGGCGTTGGTGCTCATCCCAGGACTCACGAAGCTGAGGCAGAGGATCACAGATCTTGGCCTCCCAAGGCCAAGCCAGGGATAGACCTGCAGGAGACGTCCCTGAGGAGAAGCACACAGCAGCAGAGAAGCCTCTGGGCCTGCTTGTCCTCTCTAATCTTTTCCTGGCCTCCTCCAAGTGGCCCCACTGTCACTAACCCTGTCACCCCCAGATATGAGGGCCACCTCTGCTCTCTGGCCCCAGTCCTGGATTCTGGCCGCCTGACCTAAGGGAACAACAGCGCCTGCCCCGGCAGCGTCTGGGTCCACCCTGCACAGTAAGATCCCCTGGGGGGTGTGGTAGGGCCACAGGAGGACACAGAGCTGGCAGGTGTGCGGCAGAGAGAGTGGCAGCTGCATGACTCACGGCAGCAGGTGGACACAGGGCGGCCACCCCGCCTGCCAGGGCTCTGCACGCTCAGGCCCCTGTGGCGCCTGCCGGCTGCAGAGCTGAGCTGACTCAACGCTCCCAGCCGCGCCCGGGTTTGGGCCAGACAAACTGCCGAGCCCGCTGGCACTGTGTGGGCTCCCTGGCGGGCCAACCAGTGTACTGCAAAGCACCACGGGGCTTACCATGTCCCCAAAGCCAGAGTCCAAAGGTCCCAGTGGGGCTTGCCTCCTCCAAGCTTAGAGGATACCTAGAGCAGATGGACTCTGAGCGGGGCACACCACAGGGATGGCGCTTCACCTCCACCAGCCCAGCTCTCCTCATTTGTGACAGGAAGGCAAAAGCCAGGAGCAGGGCGCACACCTGCATCCCAAGGCCTGGAAGGCCGAAGCAGGAGGATGTTCACAAGTTTGAGGCCAGGCCAGCCTGGGCTGCATAGTGAGTTTAAGACAAGCTTGCACGGCCTAGCAAGACCTTGTCTCAAACCCTGTCCCCCAAGGAGCCAGGTAACATTGCCGAGTCCAAAGAGGAGTTTCTGGGGGAGCCCGGTCCTGAGGCCTGCACAGGCCCAGATGTACCAGACGCAGCACTTGCTCCTGTTTTCCGAGGTCACACACAGCGCTGGGGACCGAGGTCCTGGAGTACCTGTCTGCCCTGTGCCCCTTAACCAGTGAACCCCAAGAGCTGTGGGGGAAGGGAGGGGTGCCGTGTGCCACCCTTGGCAAGCCGGAAGCCCACAGGGCAGAGAGGAGACTCAGGCAGGGCAAGGTGGCCTGGCTCTGCCCTGGCTGAGGTGACCCAGTGTCAGCACACTCCAGGACGCCTCAGGCACGCTGTCCCACCCAAGGAGAGGCTTGGGGTTCCCCGCAAGGGTGTGGCTGATTCTGGGCTCCTGGGCCAGCACTTGCTTCAGTGCCAGGGAAGCAGGAAGTTTCGGGCACACGTGGCTGGCTGGCGACAGGACACGCCAGGGCGTGGAGATGGAACTTTTGCAGCTTCGTGACCTCCTGCATGCAAACTGCTATCTGCTGCAGACTTGTCTGCCAATAGCTCCGGGAAGCTAGCAGGATGACACCCGGGTGGATGTCCTGGGCGGCTGGGAAAGAACAGACTCTCTGATCTGAATTTTGTTTCTATGCGGAAGCCAGATCAGAGTTAGGTCTTTTCTAGTGGAGCCCCTTTGAGGAGCTCTGAGTGGCCCTACTGGCCACGCCAAGTCTAGGCAGGAGTCCTGCTGCCGACAAGGAGTGAGGTGCTGTTTTGTGCCGTGTAACAGCAGGCTGTGCACAGTGAGGAGCCTGAGAACTCACTGAGCCTCCAGTGGGTGCGCTGTGCATCTCCCCTGGGCTGTCTGGACCACGCTGGAGGGCAGCCTCCATGGCAAGCAGCAGCTGGCACTTGTGTGCAACCTGAGTGGGCATAGGGGGCTTCCTTGTAATCCTGAATTGGCTGGGACTGCCCGCCCTGGTTTTATAGAGGAAGCAACTGAGGCCAGATAGGCTGGCCTCACAGTATCCCAGTTCATGCACCTGAAACTGGCTTAGAAGTCTTTCCTTTCCGGAAGCTGCCTTCCCTATCTGCTGCAGGGCCCGGGGCGGGAAACTCCAACTGACTCCATGAGCACATGTGCCTTCATCTACCCTGGGGCTGTTTGGGGGCAACCTCAGTCAGAGGATCTGGAGCTGGGCCTGCTGGCTGCCTCCTCTTCTGGAGTAGAGGGTTGGCCTGCCTAGCTGCAAGGCCAGAACCCCCCCCCCCCCACTGTAGCCTGCAGCCCTCGGGCCTGGTCTTCCCGAAAGTGCAGCTCCTGTGTGCTGCACACGTTACCATCTGGACTCAGCATGGGCATCGAGCGCTTCGGGGGCCAGGCTGGCACAACCTCCCAGGCAGGAAAAACTTCTGCTCTGACTTCAAAACAGGGGTTGCCCCAGGATCTCCTAGGCAGAGGGTGTCTGTGAGGAGAGCAGGCATTTTAGCTTTGCCTGGGGCTTCCTAGGCTGGGAGAGGAGGCGGAGAGGGCAGGCACAGGCCAGGGCATGTGGGCAGGAAGGCACCGGTGAGCCCAGGGCCTGGCTGGCCTCTGTCACCGGCCAGCGCTCAGGCCCCGAGCAAACGCCCTGTGGCAGTATGAAAGAGGCCTGGACAGAAGCCAGCCCCAGGGCTCCACACCCGCTCTGAGCCTAACTTGGGCTTTCTGGGTCTGGCTCCAGCTCTGGGCCACCAAGGTGACCCTGTTCCCTGGTTTGCTGGGGACAGCAGGATGCAGTGCAGTGCACTGCTGCCGCATGTCAGGCTGGGCTCTGGAGCCTGCTGGGAAAGGAGAGAAAGGTTCTGTGTCCTCATGGGCACAGGGTGGGCTCTGGAGAGGAGGTTGTCCGTGCTCTTGGCACTTAGCAGCCACGGCAGGGCCTGTGGGGTAAGCTGGACTACTATTGTGGGGCTGGCCATACAGTTAACCTGAGAGAGAGACAGACAGACAGACAGACAGACAGACAGACAGACAGACAGACAGACAGACAGAGAGCCCAGTGACTCCAGTCCATAACAACTCAGAGACTTAGTGAGATCCTGTCTCAAAAAACAAACAAACAAACAAAAAACAAAAAACTAGCAAGGGCTGGGATGGTGCCCCAGCATCTCCGGCGAAACAAAGCACAGCCTCGAGGTGTGGCAGGGCCAGTGGGTGCACACAGCAAGATCCGTCCCTTGCAGGCAGCAGCTGGTGGGTTTGCTGGCAGGAGGTTCCTGAGCCCACTCCTCTCTAGGCCAGGGGCACAGTTGGTGGGCACAGTGGTGGCCTGCTCCGCTCTCTGTTCAGCCTGTTGGCTAGGAGGTCCACCACCCGGCTGCAGGCCTGGTATTCTGGGAATGGCAGCTATCTTGGCTCTGACCTCCAGGCCACTGCTGCCAAACACCCAAGTGCGCCAAGGGGCAGGGAGCCGGGCACGCCGTCCTCTTTCTTCTTCCCAGCCCAGCTGCAGGTGCTGCCCTAGACCAGCACCCAAGGAGTCCCGAGGTGAGGGACAACACCCGGGAAGGGTGAAAGGGGACCCGCGAGGGTGTGGAAGAGGAACGTGGAAGAGGGTGGACCGGGCTGCCCCGGCAGACCCTGACGCCTGCTTGGAACCTGCCGAACAGAAAAAAGGGGCAGTCGGGCCTCAGCCCAGCACATTGGGGAAGGGGGGGGTGCTTCCGAACCATGGTGACGAAGGTAACACGCCACAAGGATGGATCGGGACAGCATCACTGCCACTGAGCACCCAGCCTGCGCCAAGCTAGTCTGTAAACCTGCACTGCAGTGGTTGGTCTTCCCAACATTTCTGGGGGCTGGGTCCCCACCTGTGTCTGTGTCACAGACGAGCAGTCCCGTGTGTGCCCGAGCTCACGATGTTTGCATGTGCTCTCCCCAGTGGGTGGGGACAGGGCCACTGGACACAGGCTGCGGCCAGGGCCCCTGTCACCTAGACAGGGGCTCCGTGGCGACCTCATCGGAAGTACGTAGCTCAGGAGCCCCGCAGGGCGACTGGGGCCAAGGAGAGCAGCTGACCCATTCCGGGACAGCCACTGCCCAAGAGCAGGATGAGTCTGCTCCCTCAGTGCCCAGATAGCTGGCGGGGGTGCTGCGAGGACCCGCCGGGCCTGGCCATAAATCCCGGAGGACAGGTGCAGCAGAGCCGGCTGCTGAGCTCCTGGGCAAGGCACGGAGGCATCAGGGCACCTGGGCGCTGGGGCCAACCCTGACTCAGCAGCCGCACGGAGCTCTTCCCTGCTGGCTTTGCGGGGGCGGGGCCACCCACGTCTCTGCCTCTGGACCCGTGACCCCGAAACAGGCAGCTGCCTCAGTCTCACTCACCAAGCTCCAGACAAGCCCCAAGAACTCTTTTTGAGCTCATGGCTTAGGCCACCTCCGCCTTTGAACAGTGCTCCGCATTCAACAACACACTTCTCTGCTATGGGTCCAATTTGGAGATTTCTTGTCAGTCACTTCATTCTGGAAGCTGTCAGGAGGCAGGATGAGCAGGTCCAGCCCGGCCTGATGATGACGCACCGTCCTTCCTGGGTCTGGGGCTCAGGGCTCCAGGGTCAAGGAGGGCTTCCAATCCCCCAAGGACAATGAGGAGCCCAAGGGGCTTTCCATCCCCAAGCCTCAGCTTTCCTATCTAAAATGGGGAGAAAACTATAGGTTTTGCCTCAGAGGCACGTGTGTCCAAAAAGACCTGAGAGGATGCGCGCCAAATACCCAGGCGGTCACAACGTTCCGGGACTTGCCGCCAGGGGCGTGGCCTGGCCGAAAGGGGCGGTGCCAGGGGCGTGGCCTAGGAGGGTTCATTTCTCTCCGAGCTTCGCCCCTTCTCTTGCTGCTTCCTGCTCGCCATGCTGCCAGCCGCTCCCGTTCTTTTTCTTTTTTTTTTGTCTTTTTGAGACAGGGTCTCACTATGCAGTTCAGGCTGGCCTTGAACCCACTTTTGTGGCCCAGGCTGGTCTCGAACTCGCACTGATCCTCCTGCCTCAGCCTTCCAGGTGCTGGGATTACAGGTGTGAGCCACCACGCCCGGCTGGCACTGCTCCCGTTCTGCGAGCTCCTCTGCCACACTGCGCTGGCTTGGAGCAGCAGACCAAGGACTGAACCTTCTCCAGACTGCGAGCCAAAATAAACCTCACTTCCTCTAAGTCGCAGGCATTGGGGATTTGGTTCTAGCAAAGAGAAGAAGGACTAAGGCCCCCATTAAATGCCTCGATCTGTCCCTCAACGTCCTCATGGCCATTCTCTGAGCACAACACACCCCGTGCTGGTGACCAAGATGTGCTCTTGCCTCAGCCTCTTCCCGATTCCTAGGCCCAGTGCTGCCTGATACAAATGTGAGCAGCACAAGTGATGTAAGACTCCTACCGACCACACAAAGGCTGAGAGGAAAAAAAGTGAAATCAATTTCAATATAGTTGACTTAGCTCTGTGGAAGCACACTGAGCCGGGCACGGTGGCGCATGCCTGTAATCCTAGCACTTGGGAGGCTGAGGCAGGAGGATCAATGCGAGCTCGAGACCAGCCTGGGCTACAAAAGTGAGTTCAAGGCCTGCCTGAACTGCATAGCGAGACCCTGTCTCAAAAAAGACAAAACAAAACAAAAACAAACAAACAAACAAAAAACACTGGAGGGCAACTCTTGTCATGGTGATTAAGCAACTTTGAGTTGTTGGCACTGAACCTTTGTGCCTGCAGTCCTATGCCTGCAGTGGGTCTCAGTGTGCAGGGGCCACAGGCCTAGGGTCACAGAGCCACACTGGACGCCAGCCGCTCATAGCCAGTTCCACTTTTCTGGCTCCCAGTGTCCCAAAAGTTTCCCAGGATTCCCTGAGAAAAGTCCAAAGGACTGGCTCTGGGCTCCCAAGCCTCCTAACGCTTCTGCCGCGGTAAAAAGATGCTAATCACGAAAGTGACTGATTACACACGGAGGACAAGTGCCAGGTAGCAGGCCACGTGCAACCACGGTGCACAACCCCTTCCCCCAGGGGGCCCTGTGAGGCTGGCTCGACCTTCAGCCCCTTTGTGGGAGAAATGGAAGCCCAAGGAGGACACGCCAGGGCTGGGCAGCGGGCAAGCCTGCCCGAGGGGGTCTGAGCCTGCTGTCACTTGAGCACAGTCACCCGAAGTCCTTTCATGGCCTCCAGCTCCCTGCTCATGACCCAGAGGTTCAAGGGCTCCCAAGTGGACAGGGCAAACAGGCACAATGCATGAATTCCCTAAAACCATGTGCAGAGTTTGGCAAGCGTGTCTACGTGTTTTGTTTCTTTGGGTCCTGAAAAGAATAGCTGTTATCAAATTCTTGAGTTGGAACACCATTTACTTCAGAGCTTGCTTGCACAGAATGCCTGCTGTTATGTAACTAACTGTAGCTACTGTCCTGTTCACCTGTGAGCTAGGCACTATAGAAATGACACTTCTCCACTTACTGCCACATGCCAGTGGCAGCACCCCATACTCCATCAGCTCGCTTGTTAGGCACTGTGACCCTAAGAGGTTGGACATACGTGGTGTGAGCAGAGCACAGAAGGAGCACATAAGTTGCCCAAGATCAACCAACTACTAAGTGGTAGAAACAGTCCCCCCTGCCCTCAGACAGGTTTTGCTATGCAGCCCAGGCTGGCCTCGAACTTGCAGCTTCCCAAGTGCTAGGGTTACAGGTGTGTGTGACCATGCTTGGTTTGAAACAGGGCTTCAGTCCAAATTTCTGACTTCACAGCCATAACCTGACCCAGCACGGATGCAGCCTGTGGCCCCTTCTCTCTGAGCTCAACAAATGCCAAGGATGAGGCCTCTGTGGGACCCAGGGCAGGAGAAGGTGTGTGGCACTGCAGGCACAGGGCAGCCATCGGGAGCCTGCTGGTGGCCCAGGGTCACCATCTCAGAATAAGAGGCCTTTGCTGCTCCTGCCACGGCCCCTGCAGGACACAGACAGCTGGGCCAACCAAACCCACCTGCTTGCTTCCAGGCACAGCTCCGAGACCCCAGGTTGGACTCCAGCTGGTCCTGCACTGAGTCAGGGCCGGTGCTGACCCGGGAGCTGCTGTGTGCAGCATGAGATGCCCACGTGAGCAGCAACAGGTTCCCTGGGACATGCCGCCCTGTGCTGGCACACTCTGCCCCAAACAGGATTCCAGCTGCGACTGGCTGGCCTGCCAGGGAGGGAAGGAGGCCTAGCCCTGGACCCTGCCACCCCCACATGCCAGCCTGGGCTGGGTCCAGGCTGTGGAGCTTACAGTCAACACAAGCTGGGCTTGCAAACAAACTGTTCTGTCCCACACAGAACTGGCCACTGTTGAGCCCACTGACTGGCACAGAGGTGAATGAGGTGCTGGAGGACCACACAGTGCACTGGGCGCTGGGGTAGGGGCCTTGTGTGAAGTTAATGCTTCACAGTGTCCCTGAAATAAAGACTGTTCCCTGAGCTTGGAGAAGGGGGAGAGCTCCTCTCTCCTGCGTCTCTCTTCTCTGTCTGTCTGTCTGTCTCTCTTTCTGTTTTTGTAAACAGGCTCACTATGTAAAACAGTCTGGCCTTGAACTCACTGCTACACAATGCAGGTTGGCTTCCAACTCTGCGGCGATCCTCTTGCCTCAGCCTTCTGACTTATTTTGTATTTAAATTGACTAGAATTCTCTAAAAGCAAACTGTATCATGAACAGCTTCTGTATTTTAAGATATTGAAGGAACAAAAGAACAACAAAAAAGAAACAAACATAAATACTGAGGGACCACACCCAGGGGGCAGGAAGGCCAGTCCCCGAAGGTCCCAGCTTCATTGCCAGCACAAGTGCAATTTAAATCATGTGGTGGGGGAGCAGGGACACTTTAGAGGAAGTCCAGTTCAGATAAAGGAGAGATGTAAAATTTCTCAGAAGTACCAGATAATTCAGCATATATCTATATATAGGGCAGAGTCTACAGGGTCTCACTCCGTAGATCGGACTCATAGTGATCCACTTCTGTTCAGCCTCCCAAGAGCTGGGACTGCAGGCTCATGCCACCACGCCCAGTCTCAGTCACCATCTCAGTGTGAGACGGGAGCACAGCCCTGGGAGGCAGGGAGCACATATCACAGGATGAAATCCCAGCCCCTGCATCTGCCTAGGCAGGTGCTTTAATCCGCTGAGCTATCTGGCTGGCCCTAAATTTTTAAAAACAAATTTTTGTTAGGTGTTTGGTACAGGGTCTCACTATACAGCTTGACACCTAGATATCCTCCTGTGTTAGCCTCCCCAGTGCCTCGATTACAGGCATGTGCCACCATGCTCAGTTTCCGTGGCTGGCAAAGTGCACCCAGGGGTGGGGCTGGAGCAGAATGTGGTGCCAGAGATCAAACCTGGTCCTTCCGCTTACTGGGCAGGCACTTAGAGACAGAGCTAATCTCTCCAGGCCCCCAATATTTTCTTTAAATGAGCTATGGAACTTTTATGACCCATGGGGCCAACAAAGCATTACTTAAGGCAGCTGGAGCCCTGATGCTCCTTAGCTGTGTTGTGTTCGCTGATACAAGGATTTTACAAAGGATAATGGAATCATTGCTTGGAGCGGAGGGCTCCTATCTGTGAAAGAATTTCTATAGCACTTTTAGCCCCAGACTTTATGGGCTAGACCAATCCAAGCTGTTCTGCGGTGTCTCTCAGTGTAGAGCAACTGAACGGGACTGTGGGCCGCACAGGCTGGCCCTCGGCTGTGGGCAGCACCTGCTTGAAGATACCCACGTCTACTCCACTCGTCTTGCCTTAACCCTGACTCTCCCCTAGGTGGGCGAGCCAAGCGGGCAGGCAGCTGAGCGAGGTCCCACAGCTCTTTGTACCTCCCGTGGGCACCGTTGGCCTCTTTGTCGCTCTTGGGGCCCAGTGCCAATGCCCACACCCGAGAGGAGGGGACTGTTTCGGCTCAGGGCTCAGTTCCCCCGTCTGCTGCCCCAAGGCACCAGCAGAGAGGATCGGCTCACCTCACGGTGCAAAGAAAGCAGAAAGAGAAGGGGAGCTGGAGGGAGAGGGTCCCTTCAGGCCGCACTCAGTGACACCCTTTCCACTAGAACCCTTTTAAACATTGAGTCGCTTCAGAGCCCCCACAATCTGATCACCGTAGCATAGCCTCATCTTTGGGGGACACCTGCATAGGGTCCAGCACACAGAATATCAACCTCACCGACCCTCACAGGAAGTAACAGTTCTGCCACTTCTCACGATTCAGGCCACGATGGGCTCCCCAAGCTGGGGACAGGGCATGAACTCAGTAGCTAGCATCTCATCCAGTGGTTGAGGACACAGCGGTCGGGGTGAGTGACAACAGAGCCCAGACCCCGTCTGTAAAAGCCAGGATTTCCATTAGGAGTAGCTGTGATGATGTCACATTCCCCAAAGTCCCCTTCAGGGAACACTGCGTGAAGAAGCATCAGACACCAAGGAGCGGTGCCTAGAAGCTGCTTACTCAGCTCCGGGGCTAATTAAGCTGCAGCTCGGAGCCCGAGGGAGCATCCCCAGCAAAGCATGGGGCACAACTGCTGGGCTCTGCATAGCAGGTCCCTGGGCTCGGGAGCCGGCGGGAGCAGGTAAGGACGTGATCTACTGTCGCTCACGGGCCTTGGCGTCCTCAGTAACTCCGGACGACACGACACCTCGCTAGCGCAGGTTGGGCCCAGGGATTTCCGGAGAGAGGTCACGGCTGAGCAGCATCTGGCCTGCCGGGACCACGTACGAATTTCCATGGCTGAAACAGGGTCTCCCGGAAGTGCGTCCGGGGCCATCTCGGAAGCGCACGTTCACCACGCACAGTGCGTGCTGACGCACATGCTGTGTGTTCGTGGGACACAGGTGACAAGAGTGACTTTAGCAGAGTGCGTCAGAGGCCCGCCTGTGCCTCTGCTCAAGTGACTTTTCTGTCGGGGTCGGCATTCACACACCAGGAGTGCGGTATGGGGCCACGGAACACCGGCGCTGGGGCTTTATCACTAAGTCTCGCTCGCGGTGGCTGTGGAACTCCCTCGTTTTTTATCCATGCTGCCCAGTGTCTAAATGTCACCTTTGCCCTGTAAATTCTGCTTTTATGGCCCTGGGCGGTCGGCTATTTAATAACGTGGTTCCTGCTACGCTGCTTTTCTTCTATGTCCTGCCCAACTTAAACTGGTGGAAGACAAAGATAGCCGCGTGCGGTCTTTAATCCCAGCACTCAGGAGGCTGAGGCAGGGGGACTGCCGCGAGTCCAAGGCCAGTATGGGTACACTGTGAGTTCGAAGCCGCCCCGAACTACCTTCTGCAATGCTGTCACAAACACAAAACCTGCTGTGTCACGCTCCTTGCTCCACGGCAGCAGCCAGAAGTTACTTGAGGGAACAGAGCACAGGGTCTGCACAGCTGTTTTGTGTTTTCGTTTCTCTTTCGAGTCTGTGTTTGTGGTACAGTGACCCCGTTCACAGCGGGGAGCCGGCGCATGGACACCACGCATCTCAACTGGCTCCTCTTTGTGAGGATCCCAGAGAGCAACTGGCCAAGCTGCAGAGAGGCTGTGGGACGCGGGAGAGAGCCCCTCTGTGCAGGGGGCAGAAAGCGGCTTTGGAGTGAACGGCCTGAGTCCAGCGAAAGCAGCACTGTCCCCGGGGCAGCTGCTCCATGCCCCGTGGGCACCCTGGGGCGGTCCTCAGGAAGAGCCAGGGTTTCCCCATCTCTCCGCCCACCAGCGGCAGCGCATGCACTTCCTTTTTTAAACAACGGAAGAAACACATTGGTTGCATAATCCAAATTACGCAGGCGAGTGAATGGGGTAGAAAGTGGAAGCGCTCTGGTCTCACGCTCGCAGGGAACCATCCTCCGTACTGCTTTTATTCTGCTGACCTTTGGAAACCGACATCATCCGCATGGATATGGGATTTTAAGGAAAGCACCGTATTTCACAGAGTTCTGCAAGTTGCAGCTTTAATACAATTTTTATTTTTGACATAGGGTCTCGCTATGGAGCCCAAGCTGGCCTTGAACTCCCAGCGATCCTCCTGCCTCGGCATGCACAGCTAGGCTCTCCTAGGCCAAAGACAGGTGCATCTGTCTGGTTTTAATTTCTCATTTTGAGGCAAGTAAAATGTACAAAAAAAGCAAACAGCGAGCTAATGAATACCCTGCACATGTTCTGAAAAGGGTGTGTGTATTCCCAGCTCTCTGCATGTGGGGGAGAGAGAAAACTCGGCATCAGACTCAGGCCTGGAGCCTGACTTTACAGCCAGCAGCCTGGGGGGCGGGGCAGCCACTTCACTGACACAGTGACAGCCCTTGTGACAGGTGGCCAAGCGGGGTGCAGTGTGCCCTCCTACAAGTGTGGGCACAGAGGTCTGGGGGAGGAGGCAGGAACGCAGGCTCCTGACTAGGGCTGCCCCATGTGTGGCCTGGCCTGATAGCACCCCTGACCCCAGTCTAGGGCGGGCAGGGCCTGACCCAGGCTGCTATCTGGAGCCAGCAGGTGGGAGGGCGGGGCGGGGCCTCCGCTCTGTTCCCAGCATCCAGGAAAAGGCAAGGCCCTGGTGGAGCTGCCTGTAGCAACGGCTCCCTCCCGTCCTCCGTGCTTCGGGAACAAGGAGCATTTTCCTGCGCACCACGGTGCTCCAGGCCCTTCAGCACGCAGATTCCTGCCCTCCTGCACTGCCAAGCTTGCTGGGCTGCTTTCCCCACAGCACAGGAAGCGGGGTCCTTTCTCTGGAGAGAGACTCTAGCTGCACAGCCCGTGCACCCAGCTGGTACCTCGTGCCCTTCCCAGAGCGGTTCCTGCGGGCAGATGTACAGGAAGGAGCAGGCTGTCTGCAGACAGACACCAGCCTCTTCCCCGCGGGCTCCTTCTTCCACGAGACACATTTGGGACCCGCAAGAGCTGCAGGGTTCACAGGGCCTCCCCGAGCCCACAGACTCGAGGTCTTCCTGACGGTGTCTGAGGAGCACAGTGCTTTTCAGACTTCATTTTGAGTCAGTGTGGGCAGAGAGAATTGCTGGAAGAGGGCACAGACTCTTGTCCCGGGTTGTCCCTCTCTGACCCTGCAGCAAGCTGTACCCATCCACACACCTGCAGCAGGACCCGGGAGTCGGAGATAGGGGGCTGGGCAGCGAGGGGAGAGCCTGTCCGAAGGCATCCTGCTCCACAGCTGGCTCACACCTCCGCTGGGAGAGGAGCCCAGTGCCCTCCTGGAAACACAGGCCCCTGCCACCCCCTCTTCCTGTCCTGCCTGCCAGCCTCGGGAGGGGACACATGCAGCCAAGACTCCCACGCAGCAGGCCGGTCCAGGCAGCGGCAGAGGCGCTGGCCCAAGCCCAGTGTGAAGGCTGAGAGCACAGCCCAGCTGGGGGACCTGGCACCTGTTGCCACCTGTGCTGGGCCCGGGGGGCTCTGCCCCAGGGTGGGGGTGGGGCTGCTTCCTGTTGTGCCACTGTGGCAGGGACTCCTGGGAGTGTAGCACCCAGCCGCCTCAGGGCCACCTGCTCCTGTGCTGCAGGCTCTGTCCTGTCCCAGGGAAGCTACCTGGGTGGTAAGGACAGACACTTCCCTGGGGGTACCAGAGAGCCCAAGCCAAGAACCTCTGGAGACCAGAGGGCTGGAGACCAAGACCCGGGGGCTGCAGCCCAGGCTGGGACCAGAATCCCCTGGGCTCCCTGAAGCCTCATTTTCCCCAGGCATAGAAGAGAGTAGCTGACTGCTACAGGTCTAAGTGTGTGGTGATTTCTAAGGTGGACAGCAGTGCCAGAAAGGGAGGGTCTTGCTCTCTTCCTGCGGATGGATAAACTCAGGCTGGGTACATGAACAGGACCCACATCTGTGCAGGCACTAAGGCAAGACTGGAACCCAGGACTGGGTGTCCCTGCCTGAGATTCTTTCTTTGTGTGTGGCTGGCTCAGGGCACCCTGGCAACATGTGGTGCCAGGGATGGAACCACTGTCCCTGTGTGTTTGCCTAAGCTTGCCTAAGCAGATGCTTTAGACTGCTGAGCTACCTTGCTGGCCGCCTGCCTGAAATTCTGATAGCCTTTTAAGCATCTTGTATAGCCTTTTTTTTTTGTGTGTGTGTGGTACCAGGGATTGAACTCAGGACCTTGTGCTTGCCAGGCAAATGCTTATTCTGAGTCATCTCCCCGGCCCCTTTTAAGCATCTTTAAAATGATGTTTGTAGCTAAAACTGCATTGTTCAGGTGGTAAGTGTTTTCTTTCTTTTTTCTTTTGCATTTTTTTAGGGAAGGGTCTACAGGGTATTTAGGGTCTCATTACTGGGTCAGACTCCTAGTAATCTGCCTGCTTACAGCCTCCCACGAGCTGGGATTACAGGTGTGTGCCACCATGCCCAATCTCATTGGCATCTCAGCACCCCTGGGGGTGGGGGGAGGTGGCACCACAGGCCCGGGGATTGAACCCCAGGCCCCTGTGTTTGCTTGCAGGTGCTTTGGGTGGTAAATGGCTTGCAGATCAAAGTTCTTATTTCATCCTCTTTCTTGGGTGACCTTTTCTTCTGCATCGCCCAGAAGAACACGTGCAGGCGGGCCTTGAGGTGGGCTGCAGAACAGCCTCGCTCTAGTTCCCACGTTAAAGCAGGAGCTAGAGAAATCATTAAGATAAGTCTAGCTCTCTAATCTAAGGCCATGCTGCTTGGGTGGAGGAAAGCTGGTCCCAGATGGATCAGTGCAGGGGCCTGGAAAAACCAGGGCCCAGGGTGAAGATCTGGGCCTCTCAGTTCATGAGCCAGGGGTTTTCTGCTTTCTTTCTGTGTCAGGGGCCAAAGGGCATGCATCCAGTGGTGCCTGCCCTCTCTGGATACAAAGAGGACTTAACTGCACAAACACGAGATTCTGCCTCTGTTTTGCTGGCTGCAAGCACCTGTTGCATCCCCGGCCAGGAGCAGGGCCTCTGTGTGTCCACATCACTCCCAGCTCACTATCCCTTCGGAGACCCCTGCTCGCCTCCCTGCTGGCCGTGTGATCCCATCTCTGCATCCTCACGGCTCCTCAAGGGCAGTTCTGACTCTGATCCTGAGCTAGTGACCTCTTGGGAATCACACACTGAGCTTCTGTGTTCTATTTGGAAGGATGGAGTGAGGTTTTATTCTTTGTGGGACTGGGAATCGAACTCAGAACCTTGCACTCGCCGGGCAGGCACTGTGCCGCTAAGCTGTATCCCCAGCTCTTCAGAGTGAGGCTTTAGTTAATGATTTTGTTTTGCACTAAATCTCACATGCTGAGCAACAGTAGCCACAGGTGTACTCCACCACACATACACACATGTGCACACACACAAGTTTACATGTGCACACACGCATGCATAGACACAATGCACACACACACGCACACATGCACTTGCGTGTCCTTGCTGGGGCTGCGCAGGTGAACGATGCGCACAGAGCCCTGTCTTCAGAGCCCGGGCCTCCCCTGTTCTCTCTGGGGTCCTGAGCCCTCTCCTCGCATCTCCCCCTGCAATCTCACTGGTTACCACTTTCTGTACGACGCCAGCCTCTGGACCCCTTTCATCCTGTCGGACAAAACCTTGCAGTCCTCCCTGTGACCATGTTGTCCACCAGAGCTCCCCGGGGCTTCCTGCCCAAGGTGGCTGGGGCGCAGAGCGGCTTCCGCTGGGCCCATGCCTCCCAAGCACTACTGTCCCCGTGTGCAGCATAGGGAGGTGGTGCAGTGGAGGCCAGCACTGGCTGGTGACAGGATTGACCTGTGGGCCCCAGAGGACGCTCTCAGTGTTGGGAAACCTAGTCCAGCCTTTGGGAAGTGGTGTTTGGGAGCCCTTCCTCCCACGTACAAGGCCCTGGAATCATAGGTCTCAGCCTCGCCAGAGATAAAACAAATGCAAAACCCCACATCCTTGGACCCAGTGATCTCACCCAGGGAATTAATGTGTCCTGAGGAAATAAACCAAAGCGTATGCACACAGGTACTCGCTGCAAAATTATTTACTGAAAAAAAGATTTAAAAAGAAGGGCTGGCCAAACAGCACAGCGAGTTAAAGGGCCTACGAGCAGGCATGGGGGCCAGGAGTTCAATCCCTGGGCCTGCTGCGCTGTTCCCTGCTCCCCAGGGCACACTGACGTGGGCGTGGTGGTGTGCGCCTGCAAACAGGTGGATCACTATGAGCCAGATCTAGTAGTGAGGCCCTGAACACCCTGTAGACCCTTCCCTAAAGTACAAATATATATGTATATATTAACAAATTGAAAGCAAGGAAGGAAACAATCCTTTCTTTCCCTTTCTCTTTCCCCCAGTCTGTAATATATCATCACAGACTGCATGAAGGTAACGACATGCAACACAGACATGCATAAGTGATGTCTTGCCAGCTGGGGTGGGTGCGCTAGTGCACACCTGTCGTCCCAGCACTCTAGGAGGCTGAGGCGGGAGGATCACGAGTTCAAGCCCATCCTAGACATTCCTTCAAAGTAAAATTTAAAAAAAAATCAACAAGGGCTTGGGTTGTAGCTCACTGTGAAGGTCCTAGGTTCAATCCCAATACTGTAATTAATCATAATATTTTCTGAAGACTATTATTGCTCTATAAACTGGCCGGCCTACCACGACGGACACAGCAAGACAACGCCAACTGAGAGGAACCCGTTGCAGCCTTCACCGAACTTGCCAGTGGCCCGGATGGTGGCAGAGGACCCAGCTGGCAGGATGTGGGGTGTAGCAATGTAGTGGCTCAAGAGAATGGCCTGACAGATGAGCCAGGAACGAAGACCAGCTCTGGGAATCAGCTGCATGCTATAATTCCAGCTGCTAGTTCTTAACACAGAACACAAAAGCACAGAAAAAAATAAGCTGTTCCTAAGCCCGGCATGGAGGTCTTGCATGCTGCAGCCCCCACACTCAGGAGGCTGAGGCAGGAGGGTTGCTATAGTTAGAGGCCAGTGTGGATTAACTAGTGAGAACCTATCTAAGAGAACAATAAAAAGTAAATCTACTCCTCCACATAATTTTCCTGACTGTCTCTATTCAATTTGGATACGAAGGTCATATATTAATTAAAAAAAAAACTTGATTATCTAATTTGGATCTTGGCTCCTTTTATATATGACAGACTGGAGAAAAGAGAAGGGGAAAGTTTCTGAAGTTAAAGATTGGTGTTAAGAACTGAACCAAAAAGCATTGCTTACGACTTAAGGTGGAGTTCTTTCCCCCTGTCTCTGCCTGCCTGCCTGCCTGCCTGCCTGCCTGCCTGCCTCTCTCTGTCTCCATCACTCACTGCTGACAGCCTTTGGGAGAAGTAGACAGGCAGTCCCTGGAGACTGGCAGATCACAGGCCAGGATGTGCGGGCTTCAAGCGCATGGTAACCCCGTGTGCAGACAGCACGGTGGACTGTCCTTCTAGGCTGTCCTTCCTGCTGTACACACGCTCAGCCTGCTGCCAAAGTCCCCTGCGAGGGGCCCCTGCCTCCTGCCCTGACTACAGGGAGGGCCAGGGGCCAGTGACACCCCAGGCGGAGCCACCGCAGTCCCAGGTCCTCTTGGATGACAGCGGTTGGGGGTGGGGCAGCCATCCAGCTGCTGATGTTAGGATTGATGATTTAAAAACTCTGCCTAAGTTGGGACAGACTCTAAAATCCGACCAGGAAGTGAAGTCCAAGCCCAGACTCAGAGGCCGGCAGCGGAGGCTGCTGGTGGTGGCAGGATCTGTTGTGCTTGGCCTCCAGAAAATTATTTTAAAAAGAAAAAGGAAAAGAGTACCAACGTTCAGAAATTGGGAGTTTCAAATAAAACCTCAGAGTTCTGGCTTCTTTACAAGATGGCCTTTCCATGTGGCTGCCTCCAGGGCTGTGTCCCTGAGTAAGCTGCTTTCAAATAGGCAACAGGGACCAGGGACAAGCTCAGGAATCAAATGTGGAAGCCCAGGGGCTCAGCTTTTCCTCTGCTCCTGCACACAGCATGGAACGAGGCTGACCTGGGGGCGCCTCCAACACTCTTTCAGAAAACAGCTTGAATAGGTTCAGAAAACCCCCAGAAATAGCCGGGCCTGGCAGCACAATGCCTGTGCGATCCTGGCGGTCTGGAGGCTGAGGCAGAGGGATCTCAAGCTCCAATTTTCCCTAGGTGATGAAACTTATTACAACGGGCTGGGGCTATAGCTCAGTGCAAGGGTCCCAGGCTCAATCCTCAGAACCACTTGAAAAAAAAGCAAAAATACAACACAAGGAGCCACATCCAGCTCAAGGTGCGCGGATCAGTGAATGCCAAGGAATGTCTCACTGTCCCCCAACACGAGGCTGTGTCTGCCTCGGCCCCCCTGACCGACTCCAGAACTCTGCAATTTGTACAAACAGCTAATCCATAGGTGTGGGGAATCCCCCTGAGAACCTCGGAACTGTATCCTCACCGGGAAGCCGAGAATTCTCCAGCTCCAACAGTTCCATGCCATGGCTGGGAAGCAATTTCCCAACGGAGCCGGGAGTCGTGGTGGCACCCACGCCGCCTGCGATACTGTGCTCGTCTTCCATGAAGGGCAAATCAGGAGCCAGGCCCAGGCCAGAGAGGCTGAAGAGAATGGCGCCAAGCAACCCTACCACTAAAACCAAGCAACCTTCTTTTAAAATGATAAATACAGCCATTAAATTTTAGTGAAGGGTTCCTAGTGAATTATAACACTTGATGGGTCTCAACGTCAGAGGATTATTCTCCTCTTGGGAACACACAGGTACCTTTGGTAACTCTCAGATGTCCAGTCCTTATTTTAGTAGGACTTTTTTATTTTCATGCTTGTTAGGAAAAAAAAAAAAAAAAAAAAAAAAAAAAAAACTAGTGGCATGATATTGCATGATATTGCATGATACATGCATGGCATATGCATGGCATTGATGCAGACACGACTAAATTGAAAGCTAGGCGCTGGTGAGATGGCTCAGTGGTCTAAGCGGCTGCTTAGGAAGGTTTAGGTAACGGCAAGGACCGCAGTTCAATCCCTGGCACCACATGCTGTGCCAGCCCCACCCCCAGGGCAGGCTGATAATACAAAAAAAAAAAAAAAAAAAAAAAAAAAAAGAAAAGAACTTGGGCCTGGCAGGATGGCTCAGTGGTCTAAAGAGCCTGCTTAGGAAAGCTTAGGTGGCTGCAGGGACCATGGTTCGATCCCCAGTACCACATGCTGCGTCAGCCCTGCCCTCAGGGCAGGCTGAGCTGGCCATAAAAATAAATAAATAAACAAACAAACAAAAATTCTGAAACAAGAAAAAA